>OZ012661.1:48492883-48649555 GCA_963942545.1 Oxycera nigricornis | reverse complement strand
AAAAGTACCAGTTCAAAAAGACTCAAAAGCAATCATCGCTAAATTTGATGGATTGGGAAAGAATATGTTCGTTTTAGATGGGATGCTAATGATTTGCAAAAGTTATGTTACAAGGAAAATGATATAAACTTTTCATCAATTCTTCGTCATTTTTCTTAGCAATTAGACCTGACTATTATAACTATTACCTGACCGAAATTAAACAAATAATGTACGATCGTGTCGAAGAAGATGGAGATGAAAGGTGATCTCCGACATAAGCAGTATTATAGAAGAAAGAGATTTTTGCATGCATATTTAGCAGTCCGAGAAAATTGTTGAAGAAGTATATTCAAAGTCAGATGCAAAATTTGATATGTTATTGCGTTATATATAAAGCTTTTTTAAAAGCTTGTAAATACATTCCGATTTTTGTTAATTTCGAACCTTCCATCATATTCCGCGTGAATGATACAAGTGACGCTTTTCTTTGAAGCTTCTCTGAATCTTCCCTCGATCCTTACCACGGCTTGGTTTAGCAAACTTGCGCATCCAGGATTGTATGAGTTGTCTGCTGTTAAATCAAATGCTGGCAGAAAACAGCCATCATCAAAGTATTTCTTGGATATCTGATGACCTTTATCAAAATAATTGATTCCAGTCCCCTTGAACAGAGAAAGTTATCCTCTAGTGCTAACTGTTTTTTCGTGCGAATAATCAAACTCTAGAGGAAGGTTCGTACTTGAACATCATTTACTGATAAATTGAAGTTGGTAATATTGTTATGCTTAAAGTTGAATGTATTCTTTGTGCGCTTTCCGGTGTAGGAGTCATTATACACCATACCGAAAACAAGCAGATTCGGTAATTGCCCGATGACTACGTTATCAAGAGTGTAGATGTTGGTGGGTAGTGTATAGGTTTCCACTTCCACCCGCTTGTACGGGTATACTGCATTCGAGCGCTGTAATACAGCTTCATGTGCTAACAATATGCTGGGATTGACCGTAACATTATTCGTGAACAATGTTGCTTCAAGAATTTTGACGTGTTGATTAAAGTCATCTTCTTTCGAATACAAATAAAATTCCGGTTTTTCCAATGAAAGTGTTAAACGGAAGTCCACTCCATTCATTAAGAGTGTATCTTGATTTGACAGATTGCTCTAAATTGTGCCCATCAGTTCAACTACGTTACTCTTTCCACCATTGCAGACCTTTTAAGAAAGCCCTCATTCAACTCAGTAGGATCACCACCAGGTCTTGAGTCTTCAATCATGACCATCTCATTCTGATCTAGATACCCATCGGCTGATTCGAGATTAGTTGATGCAGCGTTTTTACCATAGTTCAGTAAATTTTCAATATAGGCACGATAGTGGTAGTTGTTGTCTGTCTGAGCTATATTCTTGCCATTCAATTGTACAGTAGATTGTTTAAAAAGTGATTGCATTAGGTTGTTAGCTACACAAGCGGGGTCAGCTAAAACGTTAGTCCCATCAGCTTTCTTAAGTTTCTCCTTCCCTGTGAAAAGTTATTCTTTACCATTCTTTAGTTTAATCAGTTTCACCTTGAGTCGTAAGTAAATGCTGGATAAGTCACGATATGTATCTCCATGTCCGAGTGTGACAAGTAGAGCTGTAAAAGTAACGAAAAAATCTGTACCCGTATGTATTCGTTACTTGAAGCAAAAGTACTCGTTACAAAAGTATCGTTACTCTCGTTACTTTCGTTACTTTCGAATCGTATGGAACTACTGCGTACATACTTTTCGTATGTGATGCTCCGCACAAATGTGCTGTTCCGCACAAACGTGCTGTTCCGTACAAACGTGCTGTTCCGCACAAACGTGCTGGTCCGTACAAATGTGCTGTTCCGCACAAATGTGCTGTTCCGCACAAACGTGCTGATAACAACCAAATCGCATTTTCATCGTTTGAGTCGTCATCATGCGGAAGTAACGAAAGTAACGAAACGAGTAACGAAATGTATTCGAAAGTAACGATTCGGCATTTCGAACCGGGCGATGTACCCGTTACTAAGTAACGAGTACATGCGGTTTGTCACAGCTCTAGTGACAAGATCCAACACCGAAGAATTGTCCAGTCATGCAATAGGTTTGTAAGCAAATTCTTCGGTCTTCAGAATGCTGTTTTGAATTGGTGGTCAGGTAAAAATATCCAATTCAGACTTCATACATTCTTTCTGAATCGTGGTGGTATTATCTATTTGTCAAATATATCCAATACACGCTTTCTTAATTGACATCGTCTTTTTATAGTTTTCTTAGTTCTGCTCGATGACAGCTTTCTCACTTTTCTCCCTTTTTACGATTAGGCACTGATTTCAGCTGCTTACTTTACTCTTTTTATAGCTAATCTTCTACCTCTACCTTCCATTTTATCAAAGATTTTATTTATAGCTTTTTGGGCTTATTCGTGCACTGCAGATTTTCCTTGCTCCTTTAGTACCTGCTTTAGCAGTGTGCTTCCTCCCTCTTTGAAAATGGACTTTCCTGTTTCGATGAGTTGTTCACCTATAGATTTTGCTACATGCAGAAATAATGGTTGAAGATAGCGTACCAATCAAAAAAAAAACTACTAACCCCCCTTCCTCGCTGGTACACAAGTGGCGATCGATACAATTCTCCAATATCTGATAATTTGCTCCCACTCTGGCCAAGGTAGTAACGTGCGTAGTGTGAATTTATCTCATTACCATAGAGATGTGTTGAATCCCGTATCAGAACTATGTTGATATTTCGAAATTGCGAATATTTATAGAATCTTACCTTCGATGAAAGTTGGAGTAAAGCTAGATTCAAAGTTGACTAACTCGCCGTGGTGGTCTGTAATTTTGATTGAGATACTTTCAATAAAGGTTTTCTCAAATGGACAGTACTCCTCATGACCGAATCTAAAAACGCTTTCAACGGGATTGCTCGTAGATTTTTTACCAGTTTACTTCCTGTTATTCTGGGTTTAATAGTATCCGTATAAACATATATCAAATTGTTTCCTTCACAATCATCAATAGCTTTGGAGGGCGTGTCACAATGTGTCCTTGTTTCAAGTACCGACAATGATTTTTCCAGCTGACTTATACTGTCCAGCATTATTGATTTATCAAACGACTCTTTTATTGTTGCATCGATCGATTCAGAGTCGCGTTTCTCAACGGGTGTCTTAAGGAATGCGTCGATGAATAAGCCAGCAATATTATCAGTTTTATCCACTTCTATTGGAACTGGAGTTGTAGCATTTGAACCATATCGGCTCTTTTGTATTGCATGTTAATAATGTTGTGAAAATCAGTTTTAACCAACTCCTCGGGTAATATTTCAGTACCATACTTTTTTCGATGCGGGATATAGATCCTCGGATTGCTGAGGCAATTTCGGTAAACGTAATTGATATGTTGTGCTCCTAGATGACTTTCCTTTATCAAGCTGCTCTTCGTTATTAAATTCAATTCCGCTTAGTCACAAGGCTATGAAATTTGTTATGTTATTTGGTGACGCAATAAGCAGCTCTGCATTAAGCAGTCTATAAGCGCTCGCAAGGAATCAAATTTTGCATCTGACTTTGAATATACTTCTTCAACAATTTTCCCGGACTGCTAAATATGCATGCAAAAATCTCTTTCTTCTATAATACTGCTTATGTCGGAGATCACCTTTCCATCTCCATCTTCTTCGACACGATCGTACATTATTTGTTTAATTTCGGTCAGGTAATAGTTATAATAGTCAGGTCTAATTGCTAAGAAAAATGACGAAAGAATTGATGAAAAGTTTATATCATTTTCCTTGTAACATAACTTTTGCAAATCATTAGCATCCCATCTAAAACGAACATATTTCTTTCCCAATCCATCAAATTTAGCGATGATTGCTTTTGAGTCTTTTTGAACTGGTACTTTTGAAGTGGTACTTCGGTAATGCTTACATCTTTAGCAGGTTTAGAAATTCCGCGGCTACCTGATTCGCTTTTCGCTATTTTACGTTTTGGTAGAGCGATCTCCCTTATTCCGGCATACCAATTGCCGGTAAACTTACACACACTCGGTAATATATTTTCAAAAGATGAAAGCATATTGTCAGGGTAAATGCCTAGGGAACTGTTGCTCAAGAGACACAAGTAGAACTCGTCATCTATTATGCGTATAGACATTTTTAAATTCTGTCCCAATGCATGTTTTTAACCATGGAACTAGACTCGGTCTTCAATCTTAACCATTCACTTTGTCGAGCAGGCTTTCTTATGCGAATGTCAGTCTCAAATTGATCATGGTTTAGACGAGAGGGTCTTAATATAGATTGCTTGCCAGACTTTCGACCTACTTCATCGAAATCTGACGCTGATTTAGATGCAGTAGATGATAGAGGTGCTGTCCTCTATCATCTATTGCATCTAAATCAGTGAAACCGTCATCCAGTTCATCCACAGTCATATCCACTGGAATTGTATACTGCGTTATACCATCATTGCCGGTTATTATCTTGTAGTCCTTGGTGGTTCCTACAAATGAATCAGCTACACTTTTCCTTACTTTGGAAGCAGGTTTAAGACTTTTTGCTATCCCACTTGCTGATAATCGTTGCTTAAAAGCAGCAGGAAATTCTTGCTTTGGTGGTGTTATTTCGTTTACCGACTCAAATATCTCTTCCGGGCATGGAGACGAAGTTCTTGTGGGTATTTCGTTTTTAAATAGAAACCTCGTCTGTGTACTGCTTTCACGCAAATTCTTATTTTTTGGCCTATCCATGTGATCTTTCGATGAAAGATTTTCAGCTTTCATCTTCATAAATGATTTTTTTCTTCGTCTTGCATTTAACAATTTGGCTTCATCATTTTGGCGCTTATTGTTCAGTATCTTATTCATGGTTTTGTCAAACAGAGTCTGTGTACTAGCGCTCTCAACTGTCTCCTTTAAACGTTCACATATTTCCGGGGAACATAGGTCTGACTACAATTGACGTCCGAGCCCGCAAGTCGGCCTGGGATGGTATGCAACCTCTCACTTCCAGCTATGCTCAATTCGACATACGTTCCGTCAAAGTGTGAAACGTTTCGTTAGAGCTTACGTCGAAGTTGATATCTTCGTTAAGCTTGAGTTTCTCGGGTCCGGACCCGAGGAACTTTAGCTGACGTGCTGAAAGTGAGGTTAGTGTTCACTCGAAGTGAGAAGAAAGTGAGTTTTAAATACGAAGGACTGTGAACTGTGACTTAGGAAATTTTATGAATTCGGTGGATTAATGAATTAAGTGTGTGAAGTCAATCGAAGACAAAAATCGTGCAGTGTCCGAACAATCTTTCACGATCGAAATATTATCGAGCTATTGTTCTACAAATATGGGACAATCAGCTTTTCGAATTAAGTTTTTTGGAACTGCAACGACAGCTGTCACCGATGACAACTCATTTCATATCCAAGACACTCGCCATATCAAAGACACTTTATGCGTTATTATAGTTATCTTATGTAAATGTTTATGATCACGATTTGACCATTTTTTGACAGCTTCTTAGCCTACTGGAAGTCAACTTGACGAGCTCGTCTTGCGGGTTTGGACGTCAATTGTAGTCAGAACTAAGAGAAGCATTTTATTAAGACTGCTATTTCTATCCATATTTTTCAAATAAAGACCCTATCACACATGAAAAAACACTTCCTAGCAATACAGACAAAAATCATCCTTGCTGTACTAGCACTTTACGCTGTCGCGAAACAGATTTCCTTCCCCTGAAAGCTTACGCAGGCTCTTTTTATATTTGCACAGTTATGTGAATACTTTTCGAGATGATGTATGAAAACCCTTCAGTGTATCGTTTGTAATTTCGCATAGAGTTTTAATTACTTCAGGATCGGCGGTGTTCAGTATAGCTTTTCTTAAACACGGTCTACCTTTTTAGGAACGTATAGCATATGCTTGTTGTCCTTTAATCGTCTGTTTCGTGACACCATTGTCTTCCTTCAAACTATCTGGGGAACAATAACACGTTAAAAACTTTGTATCAAATATGTCGGTGCGAAAACTTAAGGTTTCATTTATATCTGGTGTTAGGTCTATTAACATATAGCTATGCGGTTGTTGAGTTATTTCTTTATATATTTTCATGAGTTCCGGACTGTTTTCAGGGTATATCTGTTTAGCGTGATGATGAAATTGACTCTTGTCTCGTGGGTTCTTAAAACATACTAAATACTTACAGTTTATCGAAATATCTCGGCAAAATTTTCCTTGATGGAAAACATTCTGAGTCAACAGAACGACAGACAGGTTACGGTGATGCGATCCTTTTGTAAACAGCTCACATACCTGTCGTGAAAATGCATTTAACATCATATCGTCCGGTATAATTAGCGTTGGTTGATTTGTACTGCTTGGAAATTCTTCAGGAATAAAGCTCATACTATATTCTATACTTATACAAAGCACACGTGTGGGTATTGCATGCTTCTCGGCATCGCACCAAATAATTTTCTTTACTGACGGTCGTACCATCACACCGTTTCTAGGAAGATTTTGTATAAATGTCGTCTTCCCTCAATCAGACGGTCCAACTATCATCATTGTAAAAGGGTGTTTAAGGTGTAGCGTCTTTTTGTGTTTGGAGAAGAAGATTTTCCTATAAAAGCTATTAAAGAACTTTTATTTATACTTGTTTCAAGATGAGTAGAAAAAATTGTAGATTAACTTCATTGACCCGCACGAAAAAACTTTAAACGCCGACGTGTTGTTATAAGGGGTATTGATGATCTTCGGCAAGCAGATCTGGTTGATATGACGGCGTATGCATTTGAAAATCGCGGTTTTAAATTTCTGTTGACAACAATTGAAAAATTTTCCAAGTAGTTGGGCTCTCTCCGTCAAAAGTAAAATTCCAATAATGTTAAGGCTATGGAGTCAGTTCTCAAACAAAGATGTATACCCAGAAATCTGCAAACTGATGATGGAAAAGAATTTTTTAATAAAATATTTTGTCAGATGATGAAATACTATGAAATAAACCATTATTCTACATTCAGTGCATTAAAAACATCAATGGTCGAGAGATTTAATCGAACACTGAAGAGTAAAATGTGGAAAGTGTTCAGCATGATTGAGAATTATCATTGGCTCAGTCTTATCACTAAATTGTTGAATAAATACAATACAACAAGACATCGTACCATTAATATGTAACCTGACCGTGTTAACTGATCAAATGAGGTTTATCTACTATCAAAAGTATATAGGAAGCTAAAAGTCACTTCTTAACCTAAATATAAAATCGGTGATCATGTTCGCATAAGCAAGCACAAACATGTCTTTCAAAATGGCCACTCCCCTAACTGGTCGACAGAGATATTTAAGGTGAAGGAAGTAAGGAAAACAGATCCACGCACATACTTGCTTGAAGATTATCAAGGTCATATCATCAAAGGAGGTTTTTATCAGACAGAATTGACAAAGGTCAAGTACCTTGATGTTTATCTTCAAGCGCAAGGAAGATCGCGTGTTTGTAAAATGCCTTGGATCTCCATCATCTCATAATTCCTGGATTGATATAAAAGATGTTCTGTAGCGCTCGGACTTTCAGTACATATGGTGAACTTAAAGCACAAATACGACCGTTTAAAGACATTCAAGAATCTGGATCTTCAAGAAAGGAAGGTACTGAAACTTGTGAAAATCGGTTCTTCTACACCAACTTGAAGGACTATGTCAAGTGCTTCTTCTGCTCACTGATAATCAGTGCCTTCACTTCTCCATCTGATGTTGAAGCAGAACATTCACATCTGTCTCCAGATTATGTGTTTGCTAGCGGTAAAGACGTTCGCGGCGCGTATGATAAACCACTTAAAAAATCATACAAATACCACATACCATCTTTTTCTACTATATTGAAAATTGTTATGTTAAAAATTCTGATACCGCTTTTGGTGATCGAGTTCGTCAACCTCTACGATTTCGTCTCCATAGCCAGCCGGCCTGGCTCAGAAACAGATCTCCATAGAAAAAGCTATCAATCCACTAATATACTTTCGTGTCAGTGAGCTCGCCGAGGTGACACACTTAAGCATGTGTAGCACTTGTTGTCTTTCACTAACGATGAACGATTTTCTATGAAAGTGTCTGTCTTACTACTTGCAAAACACTCTTCACTCCTACAGCACTCGATTTAGTAATACACTTTGGTTTTGGCTTAGAAGTACACTTTGGCTTGGTTTAGCTGTTGCTACTAGTATACTTTCAGGCTATTGAAGACGGCTTACTATAGTTGGCAGTCGCTACTAGTACATTTTGAGCATATTTACGTCGGCTTCCTATTACACTTTGAGTATATTTACGTCGGCTTACTATTACACTTTGAACATGTAAAGCACAGCTCTTCCCGATCTAACCCCCCGGAATTTTGTATGCAAGTGTCTCTCGGATCCAAACCGGATCAAACCGGATCCAAATAATTTCGCAATCGAGGAAGACGAGAGGGGTAAACTGTTTGTTGGAAGCTTGTCACTTTCGCCGATATGGCGAAATCATTGACTGTGTTATGATGAAGAACAACGAGACGCGTCGATCGCGCGGATTTGGCTTTGCCACATATGTTTACCCGGCAAATGTCAGCCGTCTACTGCAAAGTAAACCAAAGACGCTGGACGATCGCACGGTCAATCTGAAATCTTGCAATGCACGCACTCTTCAAAAACCGAAGAAAGGAAGTGTCTGCAAGGTGGTCGTGTAGGGTTTGCCATCGAACGTTACCGAGAATGATTTGCGTACGTTTTTCGGCCGAAACAGAAAAGTGATGGAAGCTGTCATCTTGTACGACGAAGAGAGAGAAAAGTCAGAGGCTTCAGTTTTCTGTCATTCGAGGAGGAGAATGCCGTCAAATGTTGGACTAACGAGAGATACATCAACTTGAACGGCAAGCAAGTGGAAAATAAAAAAGCTTAAACTACGAGGTGGGTCTGTCAAAGGTGGCTCTGATGAAGATGGACCAAGTGGTGGCTATAGGAAGATAGGCAACGATGCAAACCAATGAAAACCTATTCATGGAGCTCCAATGAGCAAGATGCAGAGACAGAGTGGGCGAATGGCCGGACCGTCAATCAATATCTCACTGGGCGCACTGAATATGGTGCCTGGCTTTCAAGGCTGCGGTACATCATCGCCACAGCAAGACTATGTAATAGTGCTTCTCGATCGTACTAGGTCCACTATTTCGTCAATAGAGTAACTATGAACATCCTCGACCGACCCAGGGCTACAGATGCTACGATATAAACAGTTCATCGTCAGCTTCTGATAAGAATTGTCCATCTGGTGGAGGCAGTTGGAACACTTGTCCATGTTCTGGTGGTGGAGTCACCAACAATATTTCTTTGCGCATTTGTCCAATCCGCGCTATTCTAGTCGCTGGACCAGGAAGTTGGACTTCAAAATCGAGATCGTAATACGATTATTGCGGCTAAGGCTCGTACTAATACAATCACCCAACTACAGCAGGGATCAAAAGTCGACGCATCTGTGCTCCACAAGTCCTTGGAATTAAAGTATGCTTCTCTCAGCTTTCCAATATAGAAAAGGAGTCCAAACAAAGCTTTTATTTCCGTTACATTTGTAGATTTGCAGTCTCTGTCTCTGTCAAAAATATCTCGAACTTTTTCAGTCATGTAAATATTCGTATAATTCACAATTTTCGCAACAATTTCGTCGGAAAAAAAATACAAAACATTTCTAACGCTGAATTTTAGTTCAATGCTTCTTGACACGGCCCCGCAATGATATTATGACTCCGAGTCCTTGTATTTCTTGCAGGTTATTCAATATTCCATATTGTAGTTTTGTCTTTACCGATATAACAGCCGTTTTGTAAAATTGACAGTGGAACACAATCTAAATCCGGCCGTTGGAGATCAGAAGCCGGTCGAGGAACGCCTTGTACTGGCTGTAAGCTTAGCTCACGCTCAGATCGTATGTTTCATGCTGACGAGCTTTGAAAACTGAATCTATGTCACCTTCTTGTTCAGTATCCGATTCATGTTCACTTGTTTCTATGAAGTCTATAGTTTCAGAGCAGTCTTCGTTTTCTATTTCTTCATTTAGGTATTCTTCTATCTCTTGATGCGTCAGAAACCTGTTAGAAGCCATTTGTTATGAAATAAAGTAAAGAAAATGAGTAAATATTAGTAGTAAAAATACGTACGTATTACGTATCTAGTCGCTACCGGGTCCAACGAACCCACACACACTTTTTACGTCCGTAGCACTCACACGCCGCGCACTAACTGACTAACAATATCGTCATTTGCTGTGATACACTGTCCATGCAAGGTACTAAGAGCTCCAGCTTTGAAAGTTGTTATGTAAAATATGAACTACTGGTTCTACTTGATTCATTAGCTATTCCGTAAGTGTTGAAATCTATTAAATAAGAATAAATAAGTCATTTAAAATATTTGTATGTGAAAACGCATGACTGCAAGAGTCTTGCAAACAAGACCAAGATTTGGTAGACAAGACCAAGACCGAGACCAAGACTAGGTCTATCGACGCAAGACCAATACCAAGACCGAGTGCACAAGAACAAGACCAATACCACGATTACCAGAGTCTTGGTCTTGGTCTTGTTTTACTCATCACTAGTTTTGTTCAGAAAATCAATTAATGGTAGATTTTTATCATCTGCAAAGTTAATATTTAAGTCCAAGCAACGTGAAATACGAATTGCGTGATGCATTGCAGAGGTTAAATCTTAGGAAATAAATAATCCAAAATTTTCAAACGCCAAAACAAATACGAAAAATTTAAAATAATTTTCTGTTATTTATTTTTTATCTTAAAAATATTAGTATATTTATTTGGTACTCACTATTGTACTGCACAATGATTCTACAATTCAACAATTCAAACAATGATTAAACAAAAACACTATTTCAACAAAGCACAGTAAATACTCATTGAACTTTTCACTAAATCCATTCAATTTCACTTATAATATATACCCAGCATTAATATCGCACAATATGTCAGCTGTATAGCTACAGATATACTGCTATAAGCATGGCTGTGAAGCGAACGCACGAGATTTCACTTGGATGGGTGGCTGGTTTTGAGGATACTCGTCACCTACTGTTTTCTTCAAATCATCGAGGTATTTGTAGAGTAATATCCATTGGTTGTAGTTTACACGTTGCGGGAATCGTCCATGATTGTGGAAGATTAGTGTGGCCTGGAATGTGCTCGAATCAAATCCAACCGTAATTTTTCGAAACTGACACACATCCAGATAAAACGTGTAATTCAATAGGACATTTTCACATGCAACTTGAGATTTGGATACTGCTGTCGGTTTTGACTCTTTGAAACTCGCCATGGCGTCATCAATACTAAAACTATCAATTTCCGGTAAATCAGGCAACTTTTTCTTCTCTTGCAGCTTTTGTTCAATCATATTACAGGTTTGAGTTCTCCTATTGCGAAATATTTTATAACGGTTCCGAATGTTACCTAAAGACCTGAAATAGAGAACTAATGGATAGGTGACTTCCTTACACTACTTTTGTACCACCAGTTTCTCGTTTACAGGTCTGGTTGCAATTCTCTCCGCCATATTGTGAAAAATTATTTAAGAAGACATTCCGGTATAAATGAAGTGTTTTGTCATCATTGGTATCATAGATTGTAGAAGAGAACCGTTTCAGAAAGTTTTCCACTAGAACGATAGTAAAGAAAGACACAGCAATATTGTCCACAAGTTGTTGAGAAGCCACCTTCCTAACAAACATTATTGTTCTTATAAAGCACTTCAAGAGCTTTATAAGAATCAAATCAAGCTTTGGCTAGGAGTATAGCTTTTTGACATTCCTCTAATAGCATTCTTGAAGAATGTTAGTAGCGAGAAAGTGGCGTACGAAATTAGCCTTATAACGCTCTACAAATATATTTGAATAACTCTTGAAATCCCTTATAAGACTATCTTTAAAGAAGTTATAAGAACTTATTCCCATAAAAACTTAGAAGAAGCTGGTATATGACATTATATACTTATCATGCTCTTGATTAAGATAACGTTCGGCGGAGAGAATAGAAAGTAAAGCTGTGTGTGTGGTTTTTGTTTGGAATGGTAGTGTGTTGATTAGTTTAGGTGATAGCGTTGGAAAAGATTGCAAAAGTGAAGCAATATGGTGTCTCATATTTGCAAACTAGTAAAGCGAGTTAAATAATGACTATACGAACGTGAAATTTTTCCACGAAAGGAATTTCACTGATAAAGTATATTGTGCTACCCCATAAATAATTGAAGCGCCTTTGAAATTAGACTTGTATATAATTTTCAATACTTCATACAAGAAATCTTTTTGTAATTTACTTGCTCAAAATAGTTCATAATAAGAAATAAATCGTCGTTGGACAAAGTGTGTACAAGCAATACCAAATAAATAATATGAAAATATCTTTAGATTAGCTTATTCAACCTGGTTGCATTTCACTACAATGTTTTCATTTTTTACAAAAGGGGAAAATATGGCCGATGATTTTTATCTGTTCTAAAGCTTTTATCAACCCATTATGGGATAGTCTCTTCATTGTGACTTTAATGAGTAAGTTATGTAATGTGGCACAGCCGCTGGGGTGGCCACCACTGCACCATGCCGCCTCATGGGCAACCTGTGATACCGGTTAGAGTCGAGGCAGGCCCCGAAAAAAGAAAGATCCCGCTAGGACGAGACTGGATCACGGTGAGTCGGTTTTTGGAACTCGAGCGGTGCACTGGTACTAGCGAGGAAAGGAAGTCCGCATGCTGTTAAGCTGTTGGTGTTGGATAAATTCTGGAGAGTGTGGCGTTCACAAGTGTAATTAAATAAACTTAACAGGATGAGAACCGCTGGTCGCGAATAAGCGTTATTGTATTTTCGCGCGCGAAAGTAGATCGGCCCGAGTAACATAAAAAAATTGATAATTAAAAATGAGTTCTGAGGAGAGTAACGGCGGTTGTGGGAGGAGGAAGCAATCTTGCGCGCGAAGCAGCTAAAACTCGGTGTGATTAGTGCTCTAACCGGGGATTTTCTTGCTTGAAAGATCAAGCAAACATGCCAACAGGCTGAAAGATTTTTCAAAAGCCCATTCGAATTTTGCCGGCACTCGTCCCCTTAACCTAGAATTCTTGTGTCTACCAGTTACAGTTACAGTAACAGTGCACGCCATTTCTATCGACTATATAATGGAGGCCATGTGTGTCCCAAAAGAATCGAAGAAAAGAAAAAACGATTGATGTTAAGCACGAATCTCAATTGTCAAAAAATTTAACCCTTAACACGAGGTGTAGCTAGGACGGCAGTGAAGGATCGAGGGAAACGCATTCAATCAGTGTAAGGTTGGTCATTCCAAGCCGCACATGTGCTCTGCTCCTTTCGACCAGAAGAAAGTATTTCTCACGGTGAATTCGGTGCGACATTTGTCAGTCAACAAAGTACAGTCGTCCTTCGTGAGGACAAACATAAGAAATAGAAATTTCGTTCGAATCATTATTTTTTTTTCGAGGCACTTTAAGACACGTGTGTTCTGTTTTTTTAATCGCAACAGTTGGAAATTTTCAAGTTTTCTGCCATTTGTTTTCGTTCGCGGTCACAACTGAACAGAAGAATCTATTTTTTTTATCCCTGAACGGTGTGGTAGTCAACGATACGAGTGATATGAGATTGCTGTGAAGTGGAAAAAAAAGCTAATTTGAATCCTAACCACCCAATAAATTTGTGTATCAATACAAATAACACTTGGTGAAGGCGCACACTAGGATCCAGAAAAAGGGATGCAGTTTAATCGACACTCATGCAACTGCCGACTGCAGTCATCGTGCGTCATCTTCTTTTGGTATCGCAAACAAGGGAATGGCGACGAACCACAGGAGAGTGGTAACAACTGACCAAACAGGCATAGATGTTACCTTTTTGACTATTATGTAACACATACAAACAACTAAGCTGAAAAAAAAGTTTGATTGATAGTAATAGTTTTTTTGTAAATGCTTAAATTTGTGGCAACGATCGTCCAAATATAGACTTTTGTGAATATGTATTTTTGACATTCTTGAAAATAATTATCACTTCTGTCTTAGACACCAACTCTTGCAGTTTGTCACTCGATAGGAAAAGCTAAATTAGTATATGTGCTCCCCGACACAGTCGGAGCAGCCATATTGGTGACCCCGACTTCTCAACAAAAAAGCAATTTGAGAACCCCGAATTCGCAGAAACAAACGACTTCAGACCCGCTTCTTCAAGTGCTGCGATCCAGGCATCCACAGGAGCCATTTTGCGGATCCAACGTTTCCGAGGCCAACGTGGTTTTCTGAACTTTCGGACGTACAAATTTCAAGTAAGTTTTCTTCGTATTCAAAATGTCTGACAGCGAGGATCACGGCATTGGCGGAAGCACGGCACAGCCTACGAATAGCTCGCCATCAGCCGAAACTCCATACATTGCTGATATAAACGACATCGCACAAATAAAATTACCGCCATTTTGGCGAACGCGACCATTGTTATGGTTCGCACGCATCGAGGCGCAAATACGTCTGTGTAGAACTCGCACGGCCGCTGCAAATTTTGACAAAGTAGTTGCTGAGCTTGACTGCGCTACACTCGAGGCAGTCGCCGACATCGTCGAAGCCCCTCCACTGGAGGGTAAATACGACGCTTTAAAAGCCCGAATATTGAACGTTTTTTCCCTGTCGGACGACGCACAAATCCGAAACCTTCTGACTGGTTTGGAGCTGGGTGACAGCAAACCATCGCAGCTCCTGCGGAGCATGACCCAAGCCGCCGGCACCAGAGTTAGCGATAAGTTTTTAAAATATTTGTGGATACAGCGACTTCCTACTCGGATACAGTCCATCATCGCTGTCTCAGAGACAACGAATCTCACTAAGCTGGCAGAGATGGCAGATCAAATCGCGGAAGTAAAGGATCCACACGAAATTCGTGAGGTTTCCCAAGTCAGTCGCGAACAAACTGCGGATATTACAGCCAGCTTAGAAACACAGGTTAACGAGATTAGAAGGGTGCTTAGTCGCCTGGAACGCATCGTGGCGGAAAGGACTCAGCCCAATCGCACGACAGACCACGCCCAACGTATCTGTTTCTACCACAAAAAATTCGGCCACGCCGCACGCACATGTAAACCTCCATGTGATTTCATTCAACAACAGGTACAGGGAAACGAATAGGGTCACTGTCTGACCAGACGCCAAACAGCGACATGAGCCTTAGCCGTCTATTTGTTTATGATAAGCTAACGAGCACACGATTCCTTGTGGACACAGGTGCCGATATTTCGGTCATTCCTCGCCCACCTCTCACGAACTTCAAACCGTCTAGCCTGAAACTTTTCGCGGCAAATAAAACGCGCATCAACACTTACGGCGACAAGCTCCTTACCATCAACCTTGGTCCACGCCGTTCATTCACATGGCGTTTTCGCATCGCGGATGTCAATCAAGCAATCCTAGGAGCTGACTTTCTCAGGCAGTTTAAACTACTCGTCGATCTGAACAGCAGACGACTCATCGACACCAATACAAAATCGTCAACTCGTGGACATATCTCTACTATTTCTATACCGTCCATAAACACAGTGAGCGATGACTCCCCGTACCACACTCTACTCAAACAGTTCCCGCAAGTAACAAATCCTTCTGTAGCAAAGAGTGCACCGCACGGAATCAAGCACCACATACAGACCGAGGGACCCGCGGTTTTTGAGCGTCCTAGGAGGCTCTCCCCGGAAAAACTAGACATAGCCAAGAAAGAGTTTCAATACCTGATTGATAAAGGGTATTGTCGGCAGTCAGCGAGCTCATGGGCAAGTCCTCTGCATCTTACACGGAAGAAAGATAATTCTTGGCGTCCATGTGGGGACTACCGTAAGCTAAACAAAATAACGAGGCAGGATAAGTATCCAATTAGACACATGCAGGACATCACTGCAGGCCTACAAGGAAAGCAAATCTTTTCAAAAATTGATCTGGTACGAGCTTTCCACCGTTTACCAATAGCGAAAGAGGACGTACCCAAAACGGCCATAACCACGCCGTTTGGGCTATATGAATTTACAGTGATGACATTCGGGCTAAGGAACGCTGCCCAATCGTTCCAGAGATTCATTGACCAAGTTCTGAGAGGGCTCGATTTTTGTGCGTGTTATATAGATGACATACTCGTCATGTCGGAAACACCAGAGCAGCATATGGATCACTTACGAACCGTATTCAATCGCCTTAGCAAATATGGGGTCGTAATCAACGTGGACAAGTGTGAATTCGGAGTCACGGAAACCGAATACCTAGGACACAAAATTACAGCGGAGGGTGTTCAACCACCAGAATCTATTGTGCAGACTATACGCAACTTTAAAAAGCCTGAACGCATCAAAGACCTGCAGAGATTCCTTGGTGTTATTAACTTTTACCGCAGATTCATCAAGAGTGCGGCGGATTTCCAGGCGCCGTTACATGAACTACTACGTGGAACTAAAACGAAAAATGACATCATAGTATGGACTCAGCAAACCAAAAAGGCGTTAAACACTTCCGTCATGTCTTAGAGGGCTCAGACTTTACGATCGTAACCGATCACAAGCCTTTGATTTACGCGTTCAGCCAACGGACTGACAAGGCCTCGCCTCGCCAACTACATCAACTAAACTTCATCTCTGAATTCTCGACTAACATTGCTCATATTCGAGGCGATTCGAATGTTTTTGCGGACGCACTTTCACGAGTATACGAAATCACTACTCCTGCGGCATTTTCCGTAGAACAGCTGATTGAGGAACAGCAGAAGGACTCGAAACTCAATCAACTCTTGCAAAACAATACGACATCACTGAAATTGCAGTCCATCGCATTCAATGGTCACGGAACCCTCTTTTGCGACACGTCAACGGCAGACGTACGCCCATACTTACCCAAGTCGCTGCGAGAGGAAATCTTTGCGATATATCACAACCCAGCACATCCAAGCGGGCGCGCAACTAGCCGAGAGATTAGGCGTAAATTCGTGTGGCCCAGCATGAACAAAGACATCGCTGAAATGGCACGCAACTGCATCCCGTGCCAGAGATCCAAGATCAACAGGCACACTCACAGCCCCGTGCAGGAATTCGTGAGTACAGACAAAAGGTTTCAGCATATACACGTCGACATTGTCGGACCACTGCGACCATATCAAGGATTCAAGTACTGTCTCACGGTAGTCGACCGTGTCTCCCGCTGGCCCGAGGCATTTCCAATGGTGGATCAAACAGCTGAATCGGCAGCAAAAATATTGTATGCAAACTGGATCTCCAGGTTTGGAACACCACATACTATAACAACCGATCAAGCTACTCAGTTCGAGTCCTCCTTGTTTAAAGCACTATGCAGACTACTCGGGATCCATAGAGTCCAGACGACGCCGTATCACCCCGCAGCAAACGGAATGATGGAGCGCTGGCACCACTGGCTCAAAGCAGCGATCATTTGCCATGAAAACGACAACTGGATGGATACCTTACCCACTGTACTTCTCGGTCTCCGCAACGCCTTCAAAGAGGACCTGAAAGGATCATGCGCGGAGATGGTCTATGGCACGACTCTGCATATTCCGGGTGACATATTCATAAACAGCAATCATGATTGCAATGCGCCACTCCTTATAGACCAGCTGCGAGAGAAAATGCGAGACTTACGTCCGCAACCTGCATCGAACCATTCGTCCAGAGCCAGCTTCGTCCACGAAGATATGCAGAAATGCAGCCACGTTTTCGTGTGCAGGGATGGAGTACGGAAATCCTTAACGCAACCTTATTCCGGTCCCCACCGAGTGCTGCAATGAATTTCAAACTCCGTTTTCACCGTCGATGTCAATGGGAAACGAACTAACGTTTCCACCAATCGCCTGAAACCAGTGTATGTCGTCCAAGATCATCGAAGCGAACACGATCCCACTTTGCTAGTCTCAACGCGTAGAACTTCAGCAGCGGAGGCATCTCACAGCAGCCAACGACCAGTCATTCGGCAGCCAATCAATCCGCTGCCTCAATCCATAACAAAAGTCTACCCACCAGCAAGTCGGCGAAACGTCAACACTTGACTTTATTGAAGAGGGAGTACTGTGGCAGCACCATTGAACGATCGTCCAAATATAGACTATTGTGAATATGTATTTTTGACATTCTTGAAAATAAAGATCACTTCTGTCTTAGACACCAACTCGTGCAGTTTGTCACTCGATAGGAAAAGCTAAATTAGTATATGTGCTCCCCGGCACAGTCGAAGCAGCCATAAATTGTTTATTAAACCCAAGTTTAGGACCAACGATGAGGAGTGCTCGTCATCGCTAATCACTAACGGGTGAGTGATTATTATTCATTTTTTCTTTGCCATTTTTGACAAATCATTTCTTATATATATATACATATTAATAATAAATAATAATAATAATATTTAAATAATAATATATTTAATAAAAATATAAATGTAAAAATGAACTGGAACAACCTGCGTTTCCTTGAGGGCACTCCCTCTTCCATGACAGCCACGGCTAACAGACGAGGAATTAATTTCGAGCAAGGTAAGTTTAGGTGGACCTAGCGCGCATGAAATATGCGAATGCGCAAGTGCTGGGTCGAGGTAGGGAGGGACCAGGCAGACACATCTGCGCCTGGTGAGCTCTGCTGGAGTTCGGCTTCTAAGGGGGTGGCACTGCCACCCGAGAGAATTGTTCGGATAAACGAAACGCCACCTGAATCACCTCTTGGACGCTCCCGTCAAATACATGATAGTTCAGTGGACTGGCGAGCTCAACCTGCTCCACTTTCTGCAGAGCAGGCTCTTACAATCATACAGGGGTGGAATATCAAATTCAGCGGGCGGGTAGGTTCCCTTCCTGTTGACAAATTTTTATTCCAATTTCGCACTCTTACACGTTATACACTCCGCGGAACTGTCGGAAGCCAGGACATCGTTTTGATGTGTGCCTAGCGAAGCGCTCAGTTTTCTGCTATGGTTGTGGCAAGCCCAACACCTACAAGCCCAGCTGTCCAGCATGCAGCGATCCAAAAAACTGGTCGGGATCGAGACCTCACCAACAGCAGAGGCCTCCTGGACCGCGCCACCATCCCAAAGCTTAGGAGATTCATGGAAAAAAGACCAGATACCCGAGGATACCACGACCGCAAGCGATCCTTCCCCAAAAAATAGCACTACTTACAATCCTATCCGCATTTTAAAGCGTGGAAGTCTTCCCTCATCTTGTCTCTCTCCCTCTGAGGATTCAATTTATGTACAGGCCAGCAGTCACGCATTTCACAAACCTTACCATGTGTGCATGAAGGAATATCGGCGAGCAAGAGAGCGTATTTTTGGTGTGTAGGAGTGTCTCCCAAAATATCCGAAGAGGTCCACATTACGACTGAGGAAATTCTGGAAGAAGGTCCTGCGCAACAAAAACATATGCGTCTCAACAACCATTGTGGACCAACCCACTGACGATTTAAGACCATACGCCAATGTCACTCTGTTCGACAACGAACAGGTGCGTGGGTTAATTGATACTGGGGCTAGTGTAAGATGTCTGGCAGCAAATTTTGCAAGAAAAGTTCTTGCCAACCCCCAACACCACGTTGAAAAATGCGGACGGCACCAAACATGCAGCTGTTGGCAAAATCACAGGTTCCGTTACCTTCGGTGGCACACTACGTCCTTCCTTATCATACCAACTCTGAGTCAAAATGTATATCTTGGTGTGGACTTCGTCCGTCTATTCTGTCTCGCCGAAGACATCGTTCGTGAGGAGCACGTTCTTCGTGATAATGGTGCAGTGTGTACCCTAGAACCAGGCAGTCCTCCCCACAAGTTATCATCGGCACAGCAACGCATGCTCGATGCGGTCATTGCCAGTCTTCCATCTTTTTCTCGAGAAGGACTGGGTCGAACTACATTGATTTCGCACGTTATTGACGTGGGACCCATTCGGTCCATCAAACAACGCCACTTTTCGGTTTACCCCGCGGTGGAAAAACTTCTCTTTGCAGAGATTGATAGGATGCTGTCAATGGGCGTCATCGAAGAGTCATCCGGGAATTGGTCGTCTCCAGTAACTTTAGTAGTGAAGCCTGGGAAGGTAAGAATGTGTCTGGATGCACGAAAAGTGAACCAGGTCACGGTAAAGGATGCTTATCCATTGCCACTCATCGATGGGATACTAAGTCGACTTCCAAGAGCTCAGTTTAAACTAGCCTCGATTTAAAAGACGCCTTTTGGCAGATCCCATAGGAAGAAGGGGCTAAGGAAAAGACAGCCTTTACCGTACCGGGTCGCCCGTTGTACCAATTTGTCACCATGCCGTTTGGGTTGTGTAACGCACCCCAAACGATGCCAACGGGCCCCTTTTAAGGGCAGAAAAATGCCACACAATGTGTGCCACTTTGTACATCGGTCCATGATGGCGATGTCACCTGGTTTTTTTTGTTCTTCGAGGTAGACCGTCATAGGGAAAAACGCATTGGAAAAATCTATTTCTAATGGTATTACTTCTTAACACATTGATAATCTTCTCAGTGTTCATTCCTCTTCTTGTATGTTCTCAAGGTCTACAATCTTTGTATGTGGTGTCACGTATCTTTGTAAGAATTCCTTTGTCGATTCCCCATTCACAAACGCTGTTGAAAACTTTGACAAAGATCTGATGAGATCCTCATCGAGTCGTTTGAGTTCCAAGTTTCCATATACAGCTGCTTGATGTGTGGTTATAACCGATGAAGTAGGATATTTATACGTAATTTCTTTCGAGTAAAGTTTGTTCTGTGATGCGAACTCGGTCAGTTATACTTTCTTAAAAAAGATTGAGGGATCTTCTGAGAAGTATTCAACATTTACAAGGCAATGTGTCATAGCTTCTGCTGTGTACAAAAGTGAATACTATCCAAATCTGATTGTTATTGTGGTGTCAATAATTTGTAAATACATTCCGATTTTTGTGAAGTCAATTCACAATAGGACAAAATATCGCACTATAAACATGTGACCTGGATGTAAGTTCGAAGAATGAAGTACATCTACTATCAACAGCATACAGGAAGTTGAAAGTAACATCCAAACCTAGGTGTAAAATGGGCGATTATGTACGAATAAGTAAAGACAAGCATGTGTTTGAAAAAGGCTACACCCCGAACTGGTATACAGAGATATTTACGATATGGGCAGTGAGGGTAACACTACCTCGCACTTACATCCTCGAAGATTATCAAGGAAACGTCATAAAAAGGAGGAGGGCTATAAACAGGAACTGTTGCGTGTGAAATACCCCGACATCTATATAGTTGAAAAAATCTTGAAGAGTAGGAAAAACGAAGCATTTGTCAAATGGCTTGGTTTTCCTGCTAGTAATAACTCCTGCATCTCTATAAAAGACATTGTATGAAGTGTACCACGTACTAGTTACCATATTGATTTTAAGACGTGAATCTGATCGCATGAAAATCTACGCCAACCTAGCTGTCGATGCAAGGAAAGCAGTTAAACTGGCACGCAGTGGATTCTTTTAAACTAACGTGAAAGATTATGTCAAATGCTACTTCTGTTCATTGATAATGTCTGCATTTATCTCAGCCTCTGAAGTGGAGGCCGAGCACTTGCGCAATTCTCCAGACTGTACATATGCAAATGGAAAAGATGTTTGCGGTATATACGATGAGTCACACACAAATGCAGCTACTGAAAAAACATCTACACTATCATCATATCGCTCTAGGATCGTCGCAGCTATTTTCACACTTCTGATGCTTCTATGTACTATGGAGCGGTTTTCTTGTCTTCAATTTACCTCAAACTACAGTCGAAATTCTACGCTCTAACAAATTACGACACCCTTAAAAACAACAGCAATATTGAAAAAAAATTTGGAATAAAATTCAAATTATTTTACTCTTGATTTGTTTCATTTATTGAGTAGCTTTAGCAAACAAAAACCGGCTTCCCGCACTATCCATCAAACATCATTAAATTAAAAAAAAAAATATAATTACCACACTTGGTTTTTAAATAAAACACTGTATTTACCATTTATTATAAACAGTTTATTTCACAAAGGACAACTGATTAATAACAACGGATTGACTTGTGATCAGATTAATAACTGAATAATAACTAACTTGATCAAGACGATCAATACGTATTTATATGGTTGAAGAAGAAAAACCCAAACTTGCTTAGTTGCAATTTTGGCTGTGATAAATTAAAGGAAAGCTGATCAGCATTTAATGAAATTGGATTCGAAACCTATGTCAACATAAATAATGAAAGGATGCAGCTGTATAAACAATCAGTATAAGTTAATACTCATAATGGATGCAGCTGTGTAAAAAATTAGTGGAATTTATGAGTCATAATGAAATTATGATTTCAGACAATTTATGTTAACGAATGATATTGACTTCCGCAAACGGATGTGTAATGGCTTACAGCATGGAGAAAAAGAAAAAAATATCTTTGGTTCATCCAGAAGCGGTAAACCCGACCGGTTCTTCCGAGAAAGAGAGAAATTATTTTTGAAAAAAAATCTATAAATATATATATTTGATGCATGTTTATAAATATCCACGCAAAGTACAGGAATTGAATTGAATCTACGAAACACAGGTTTGTAAATTAGTTTGCATGAATGTGATTGATGAAAATTGGTTAATTATCTATCTTTATGATTATGAATAATAAAAATCCAGAAAAATTAATTATAAACTGAAAAAGGGCAGGTTGGAAAAAATAAACATGGATTAAAAACATAGTCAGCGAGAGTTTCCCTTAGGGTCCTCCCTGCTTCTGGCTTTAAGGAACAGGGTTCACCCCAGCTGAGGTAAGTGTTTGGTGGGCCTAGTGCGCACAACACGTGCTAACATGCAAGCGCTAGGCCATGGTAGGGCGGGCCCAGGCAGCGACATCTGCGAATGGCGAGCTCTGTTGAAGCTCCTCTTCTTAATCGAGAGTAGCACGGACACCCGAGAGATTGTTCTTGTACGCGGAAGTCTTTCGATTTTTTTGTCTTTTTTCGAGTAGTTTCGGAATTTCACCCGTAGATCGAAGTAACTTAAAGGATTTTTTTTCTCGGGTAGGTCTTGAACGCGGTATTATCTCGGTATGCGCGCGAGAATTCTTTGGTGAAGTAACGTAGGAGGTATAGCCTCGCAAAATGGATAGTATGTTTTATGTTGTTTGGTCAATTTTTATTGTTGGTATGTAATCGGGCAAATTGATGGCTGAATCTCTGGAAATGGGATTCGGGACTGATGCTTCTTGAGAACGCACTCACGACATTACACACCGAGCCGAGCTATCACTTCTCTAGCTAGGTAGCGGCCGAACTCGAATTCGTCTGAAAGACACAAGGCTTCGTTGCCTCGTCCCCGGGACATAACGTCCATCGAGGCCAACAAGACGATATAAATAACGTTATGAGTGATCCATATATGATGGGATTTCTTTGATGTGGAAATTCTATTTCATCAAATCGTTTTAAATCGTTTATATTATCCAATTGTATATTTTCTATTTTTAATTGATAATTATAATTGCAAATATTAACGTGAATACTTGTTGAAATTCTTTTATTTCATTTGTATATAATTTTCCATTAATTTCAATTTTACAGTTACTAATCCTAATTATATATTGTATGTTCCACTTAATTTGTATATTTTTTCGTCACAATTTTGGTTTATTTTATTATTTATACTTGTTTAGAAAACTAGACCTTTCTCTTTTCTTCCATCTAAGTTTTATTTTCAATTCGAATAATTCAATTTTCAGTTTGATATGTTAATTGAATTTTTTAGTAGATATACATATTTTTCAGTTTCATAGTAATTTCCATTATATAATACAACATTTTGAATTTTTATATCTAAAGTTTCTGACTTTATATTTGGTATTTGTCTGACATAATATGAAAACAAAGGTTGAGTAAGTATTGGGATATTGATCACAAATACAATTATTTCGTTTTCAGTTAAAAAGTTTATTGATATTTCTCGAAGCTCATCAAAGGATAAGTTATAAAAACCTATTTCGTAGTAAGTTAAAAATGACCTGGTCATTATTCCAGATCTAACAGAGCTTACATTATCGATTATTTTTTCTAGCTTATCTTTTATTAGATCTAAGATATGATTTAGTTGCATTTTTGCTATTACTTTATTTATTTGATTAGTCGTGTTAATAATGCTATCAGAAAATATGTTATTACTTTGATTAGTGTTTTGTTTTATTTTGTTAAGGTTATTTTGGAATACATCATTGACTCGAATTTGTTTATTTTTTGATTTTATGATTGCATGCTTATTAGTGTCAATTATTTTCATATGTTCTGTTATTTCTTGATAATCGTCATTATTCATAAGTCCAAACAACAATTTATAAACGTTACCAATTGGATTGATGAGCCCTTTTTTATTTCGAGTTATGATAAAATTTGTTTTTAATATTAATTACTTTTATTAATGATGACTGTTATTGAATATTATTATTCTAAATTATGTTATTATTTTAATTTTTGTTTTTCTAGCGTTAGAGGAAGACTTCCTCTTCCAAAGCTTCAAAATTCTCGTCCTTGTCATCCTCTTTTTCTCTATCTCAGCCTCAGAATCCACAGCCTTTATTGAGGGTATTTGATTATAATTTACAATAATCATTCGTTATTAAGATTACTGAATTATTATAACTGACTTTATATTTACATATTTGCTTGATTTTATATTTACAATATCAAATTATATATAATATTATTTGATTGGTATTAACAATATTAAATTACTTATAACAATATCCAATGTTAACTGCATTAGCGTGTCTCCTGTCATTTTCCCAAACCTGATAATATAAGTTTGGAATTTAAAGCATAATCTTGATTTTTTTCATATTGCATTTTTTACAAATTTCATCATGCTAAAACACACAATAATGATAATATTACTATGAAGGTATTTGAAATCTGCACGAATTAATATTACTTTTCAACAGTTTAAAAATTAAGCAATTTTTTGTCTTTTTTCAGTTTCTTCATCCTTAATAAAAAACGGCTAGAAGCATTTTACTGAAAACTCATTGAGTTCTAAGCTACGTAATTACGCGTCGAATGCAATCTTTGGTTCTTGAGATAATCGAGACGAAATATAATTCGAACGCACATCCGCACAAACACACTCACAGACATCTTTCTAAAAACGATGGTTTTGTATTCTAGAGACCTTAAAACGTGGGATGCGCGAAATCGATCTTATTACAATAACTTCCCACTGGGAAGTTAATTAAACGAAAATGACCGGGAATTCTTATTTCATCCCCTGAAAAGAAACATCTACAATACACTTTCGATAAAAGAATTGTAACAGAAGAGAATATTTCTTATCCATATGGGTACAAAAAACCTAGATGAAGTAAGTAAAATTCAAGTACTTAGGTAACTGTTGTGTAATAAAATTACTTTAGATTGTAGGATATCGAACAGTTGGAAGAAAATTGTTTCATTAAAATATGAACTAGATTCGTCAGAATATATTAAATACTTTTCAGAAGAAGTAAATCTATGTATCACTATTAAGATAATGAAAATACTCCTTAAGATGTAAGAGTTGTGTTATGTGAGGAATAAGAAAACAACTTTTGATGATGTTTGTGCTTCTTAAATAATTGGATTGGATAGTATATAAACATTGTTGATTTCCAGAAACCTATCTATTTTATTGCATCTTTTTGCATCGAAAACATGCCCGAGCTCGTGTTTGACATCCAGTGTGTCTCTGGAAACAATGGTCAATATTTTGTAAAAGAACTTGCAATATTACCTTTCAATTCAACCATACCAGTGTTTGAAAGCCCGCAACCAAAACGAATTTGAAATGAATAATATCAATGGATTACGTTGGTGTGATGATAATGTTAATTATAATCAACTTCCTGCAATTGTGTACGAATTAAACGGTTCTACCATATACGTAAAAGGTGGTATCAAGAAAGACTCAACAATAAGATATCTACCAGACGTTCTTATAGTACATCTGGAATCACCGAAACTGAGGGATCTGAAAAATTTCAAAACCATCTGTAGAGTCCACGATGCACTACCATCACCAAAAAGATATACAGCCGAAAATTGCATAAACATTTACATGTATAACCTTATGAATAGCATGTATTACTGAGATGAAATAGAAGATATTTGTATGCAATTTTATATATTTCAATTTATTTTAAAACATGAAAAAATTTTTACAACCACAAAATGACGGAAACTTATAAAAAAGTCTTGCATAATTTATAGATGCATACGATGCCCGTGATGGTATGAAAATGTCTTCGTTATTCAACTTCAGGAGATCTCCCCCCTGCATCTCGCACAATACTGGTCGTAAGATTCGTCCACATCTTCCGAGCTAAAGTTGTTGTGATACTGCCGATAGAAGTGAAAATTTTGAACTTTTAGTATTAAAATTTGAAATTTCATATTGTTTGAATTAAAATTATTAACATCAATCTGGTTTTCACATCAATTGACACTCCGAGCAACATGTTTATATGGTGTTTTTATTATTCAAATATATTACGGGTTGTACAAGATTATGGCAAAATATAAATACAATTCAATTGAAATAAAGTCAATATACAATCATTTGATTTATAGATAGTATTTGTATTTACATAAATTTAAATGTACTCAATTTTTAACATTAACAATGTTTGCATCATTGTCATCATTAATTTCAACAATACTTACACATTTTGTACTTTCAATTATTTCATTGTGTTCTTAAAAAAAGATACAATAGGCTTATGATAATCAAAGTAAGAAATGAAATTATTTGATTGAAATTTATCAAAGTATCTATCATCTCTGAGCAAATTTACCCCAAAAGAAATTAAGACATATTTTTGCAGTGTTACGTCTACCCGGATTTGTCTGGATTTCTTTTTTGTCTAAGATAATATCTTCCTTATTGTGATATGACTTTATAAATCTATCTTTTTCTTCTTCCGTCGTACATTCACTACCCCACCCACTAGCTTCTTGCTTAATCTTCAAGAAAGTGTTAGCGTATTCTGTAAACAGACCTCCTGTTTTTATATTGGAATCATATACCGATATTTCCAAACATTATACATAATTTTAATTTCATATTCTTTCTTTACAGTTAAGACCACCTATACCTGATACCCATTTACCAGTAATTCCCGCCCACTCTCATAATGTTGGCATCCTGTCACTCTGTTTTCAGAGGCACAGATTCTACATAGTGCAAAAAACAGCTTTTAATTTTTCTTGAAGGGTAATACGGGTAGGAATAAATCATTTGTAGGTACAATGGTGCAGGTGATAAAACCATGCATTGAGAGTATTTCCGACTTCATGGTCATGTTTCCGTTTCTGTATATTTCCGGATGACCAATGAGGTATGGAGCATATATATATTAATGTAGGAGTACAGACTTGTAAAGTCTAGATATCTTATCAACTCATTCTCTTTGCACTTATGGTATAATCTAAGCACCTCAGTACGAGTACCCAAAATAGCATTGCGAGGGTTTAATGATCTCACCATATTACTCGTACGTAATTCTAATTCCATTTTTTCTCTCGGATGTGACTTTAAAAAGTTGTTGAACTCAAACTCCCATGTGTGTATCAGATTAAAGCCATAATGTCTGATCATCTCCATTCTCCTAAGTATGGCATCATTCCTTTGAGGTGAGGTTGAATGACCAGCACTGTTATTGATGCAATCGTTCTGCATTTTAAAGAAGTTTGTACAGCCATGACTAAAACAGCCAAAGAATTCATAAACAATGTTTGTGTTTGGATCGACGCCATCTACATACCACCTCTCTCTAACTTCACCTCACCCTTATTATTAGCCGATAAAATCTCACCCTGTATTAAGTTAGACTCCCAAATAAACCATTTAGAGGCGAGTAGTGACTGATTTTGAGGTCTGTAGTAACCTTGTTTTGGTATTACACCTATAGTACTTTCCTTCAAAAAGTTTTTTCGGAAGACAAGCATACAGGCCGAGGCTATAGTTACGGCTTCTACAAAAGGATTTACATTAGTTATACTAAGAAATTCACGCATGAACCGGATATACCCTAAACGCAAAATATTGACATCGCTCACATAGTATCTTAACATCTCCTTACGGCTTTCAAAAATTCCTGATGAATGCGCATTATACCAGTCGAAGTACTTGTCCTTTTCTACCTTCTTCATTACAGTATACCCATATAAATCAGGTGGTGGGTATTTACCAACATAGTCAATATTCTCCACTGTAATATGGATAAAAGCCTTTTGCATGATCTTTGATTTCCAACACCTTCGGGAAATGTGCAAGGGGAAATGCCAGAAAATTTAAGACCCTATGTAAGCTGCTCTTTCGCACGTTGGTTTCAAAATTTTGTGACCATTCATTATAGGTTTGATTTTCACCTTTCACCGCAGTAGTTCAGAAATTATAAAATGAGCGTCGTAACCTTGGAGATTATGAGCTATACAAAATATGTTTGAAATAGCAGTACGAGGTTTGAAACAGTAATCAAAAAACTTTGCAGGAACATGCTCGTGTTTCCCATATTGGAAAATATGCTCCCTTACACAAAAAACATCGAATTTTTCCACCATATAATTTTCATAACAGTTATAGCAAACCTGCTGGGTGAAAATTAGATTGACAATATGAAAAAAGCATTTAAGTTATCGCCATAGGAGGTGTTCTGAGTACTTTCGCAGTCAAAGAATATTATCATAAATTTGCTATCAGATTTTCTCTTCGGACGCTTAATACAACAAAGATGATCTGACGGTAAAATTTTCCAGCAGATCTGGCACAAAATTTCGTTACATATGTGGCTACCACTTCGTCTCCTGTCGAGAATTATAAACTTCCCACAGCGTTCACATATTCTTAAGCTTTCACAAACGTTATTTTTTTCAGATTTATTTTTTAAATGGTTCTCAAAGCAAATGTCACCTCCAAACATACGATTGCAGTTTGCACATTTCTTAGTCTTTGTCACAAACTGACATGGCGGAAATGATAGACAGTATGGACATTTTAGATCACATTTATGCTGCCTCGCATATAATAGGTACCCTTTCGCAAAGAGTGGATGCAAAGGGCTTGCTGAAGAAACCGGTGAGGGACTTAATCACAAAGAAGTGTTCCCACTCTTTGGAATAGTAAAAATAAATTTTTTTCACAGAGCAGCCTTCGTACGAAAGTCAAATCATCAAAGAATCTGAGTTTTTCAGGTTGTCAAATACAACTTTCTGATAGCCGTTTAAGAATTTTTGAAATTTATAGAGGTCGGAAAGAATACAACCTTTTTCACCCACCACTACCTTTGCATCTATATATAACTTCTTTGACATTTTATCTATAGCTTTTAGAATCGAAGCCTGACTACTCCTTTCAAATCTCCCCGAAATCATGTCAATCGCGAAACATAAACTTCGTGGCAGACAATTAAAATCATCGTCTTTTTCTACATCCACCACGCTATACTTTCTGGTCAAAATCCCTTTTTCCGACAAAGTTTTGGAATTTGCCCGTCCTCTGACGAAGGGGAAATTTATTATATCTGCCCTTACTCCCATAACCGCGTCGGAGAGATATGTAATGTTAGACTGATTTATGTTCAAAATTAAGCCGACAATAGAGGCACCACTCAACTCGCTTACAGGTCTTAAGCTAGACCAGATGGGTTTAATCACAGGCGAAGCTGGGAGTTCAATAGACGGGCTTATTTTACTACCTTGCGTTGAACTAGAGACTAACTCTTCTATCATTTTGTCGAACATGATCTCGAGCTTTTTAATAGGATCCTCACAGGCCTCTTTGAACTCTTTTAATTGGAAGAGCATCGTAGCACGTTTGAGATTGAATTTTTTATAAAACATCTCCTCCCTTGACAAAAATTCGACCCCTTTTCCCATCCGACCACCTGTCTGAGCTGAAACTGTATCCTCTAGTTGTTGCAAGATTTCAACATCCACATCTGAACTGGTACTAGCCGAACTGTTTGGGGCAAGTCATTCATTCTGTAATACCGTGAAAACAGATTCATCTCTATGTTGCTCACTGTTTAGGAAAGAAACAGCCCCTTTTAAACTCTGCTCTGAAAAGGGGAAGCTGTAAAGGGCCGAAAACAGATAAATTTAAATTTTTTATCAACACTGAAACGGATCTTTTATCTCTCCATCTGCTTCATCAAAATGCTTAAACTAGCTACAAATACATCATATCCTAAATGTAAGGAACAACTGAAATAACTTAATGAACCTAAACTGTAAATTTTTTTAAAGAATAGGTTACTATCAAATTTTTTTAATTGTATTTGTTGAATTAAAATATCTTCCTTTTCAACACCTCGCAAGGTTTGAAAGGTATTGTCGTCCAAAAAGCGGTAGCCGGATGGATCTTGACCTTTTTTAGCTTCACCCCCACACGATCCAACGATCCTCCCACTTTGCCGCTTTCCACTCGCTCCTATCGGAGCTACTAAAATCTGCTTTCTTGCTGGAATCGAAGCCGTTCCACAGTTAGAGGATTTAAAACCCTGTGAAGATTAAATTTGTTAAATAAAACAACTTTCTCACCTGATCTCTCACAAACTCTCCCAAATTATGCGAGTCTATCGCGGAATTCTTGTCGTGCACCCTTGCAAAGACTTCCGTCGGAACTTCTGGAGTCTGTTTTTGTGGCACTACGCCTTCTTTCTGCTGATCGTCTAGCACCTTCCAGATGTCGGCTATCTATTCACATATAGCTGCTAGCGCACGCTGAATGCAAATACGCTGCAGGTAGCCTGAAGCAGACACCTCTTATGCAACAGAAGTGGCTGGAGGTGCTTTCGGCGGTTGCTGTGCTTCTGGAGCCTTTGAAATATGGCTCACTTTCTCACATATCCTGGTCAACCCCTGACGGATAGCAATATGTTCTGTGAAATCTGAGAAGAGAACTTTGTTAATTATTATTTTCTTCTTTATATGCTTTCTTACTCATAAAATTGTTGGACGCGGTAACCGAAGTAGGCCTTTCTTCTTTGCACTCGATCTGAATTCTGCTATTTCCACTAACCTCGCCATGAACTTTTATACTGATTTTCAAGGCTATTTCACTTACCAGGTCATCGTTTATGATAATTCTATAGAATTTATTGTCGTTCGCGTATGTATAATATATCCATTACCTGCATAGTCATCACAATTATTTTTGATATACTTTTTATCATGAGCTAAGTGACAAAATCTCTTCTTTCTGCAACTTTGTATTACTCGATAAGATAGACCTGAATTCTTTGAGTTATGGTAATTTGGATTCATTGTCTCTTTGTTTCATTTTCATTCTTGCTAGATGATATTAACCTCGTGTCTTACTAATTAACGATACGTACAAGAAATCTTTTCACATGCATCGTTTATGATAATTCTATAGAATTTAATGTCGTTCGCGTATGTATCATATATCCATTACCTGCACATTCATTACAATTATTTTTGATATATTTTTTATCATGAGCTAAGTGAAAACTCTGATCGGGGTACTACTTTTGTTGGTCCCGACTCAGAACTTGAAAAGGTTTTTGATAATATGAAAGATTTCTCTAGTGACATTTTTCGATACTGGTACTTGTTGGTACTTTAACACTCCTAAGGCGCCACACTTTGGTGGTCTATGGGATGCTGCAGTGAAGTCTGTGAAATTTCACATTAAGCGAGTTATAGGGGAACAGGTTTTAACCTTGGTACAGTTATTTATTTTTTTATGTAGGATAGAAGCTATCTTGAATTCAAGACCTTTATTAGATCTTACTGATGATATCAGAGATTTGGATCCTTCGACACCCGCTCATTTTTTATTAGGAAGACCCTCCTTTTTAGTGCCTAAGCCTAATTATTTAGAAGATAAAATTCCCATCGGGAATAGATGACGATTACAGTCTCAGATGCTTCAACATTTCTGGAATAGGTGGTCTCCGACCATAATATCTTTTTCCACTCATAATGCTATGCTCTGCGCTCCGAATGCCGACCATAATATCTTTTTACACTCACTGTGCTGTGCTCTATGCTTGCTCCGCTCAAGTTCATGCCACGTGCAAAATTGTGGAAGCGGGTTGTTCTAACGCTATACCTCACCCCAGTCTCTCGTCTCGAGCTTAGCAAAGCGGCCGTTCTGCCACATTAGTGAACGACGGTTGTTATGTCTTTCATGTGTTGCTAGCAGTAAACTTGTACCATAACTAACAGTAAATTTGTACCTTAACAAAGTAATTCGGCGAATCGCATGGAATGCATTGATAATTGAATGCCCACTTTAAAGTAATTAGAAAATTTAAACATGTGCTTTGCGAATTGATCTGAAAATGTGTTTATTTGCTTAAATTGCGGTGCTAATAAAAAAGTGATTTATTTGAAGGTTAAAAGGTTAAAACCTCCTCTATGTAAAGATACATACAGTCCACATTAAAACATTATGTGATTTAAGTTTAATTTCCTGCAAATATATATATTCCAAAGCCGACGGAGGACCATTCCCGAGTGGCAACATAACAGCCATTAAATAAGAGATTCGAAGACCACGGCTCAGCAAAATAAAACTGGCAGTATAAAGGAAATTACCGGAGACGATCGCGCTCAGAGCTTAGTGAGCAATCGTAGAAATGTGGAACGGATTATCGATAACCATATCCGCGGATTATGCTAGCATCCCTGTTTGATTCCTAATCGACAAACGGCTTCAGATCCTTTGCGTGCCAAATTACTGTTGATTTTTACTTCTCATCTTCTAGTAGATAAGTCCAGCTCGAGACAATCTTCCTTATTTGGAAAGGTCCCACGTATTCGGGTGCGAGCTTTACAGAAAAATATTTCGCGGCAACCTAGATCGCGTAATTCCTTCGCCAAACTTGCTCCCCAACGCGAAAGGAAGCTGACATCTTCGGAAATCATAGGGGTTTTTATTCCGCCCCGTGACATCCGTCGCAAAATATTTTCTCGGATCGAAGCAGTCTGTCTGGACATTGAACGCTCGTTAAATCCGGGCAGGTCAAAATTGGTGCTGAAGACAACTTAAGCTTGCATTCCGTGAAAGCGGCCTCACACTGAGAAGTTCCATCAAAATGCTTGCTCATACGAAGCAATTCAGTCAGTGGTGCCACCAAAGAGACGTGGTCCAGGATAAAACGCCGACACCACGATACCATCCCAAGAAATTGTCGCACCTGCTTCACAGTGGTCGGATTGGGAATGCCCACCATGCATTCGACCTTTTCCGCACCCACACTTAGTCCATGCTCATCCACCACGTACCCCAGGTACTTGAGCCCAGGTCGGCAAAAATGGCATTTGTCTCGAGAAAGTTTTAAACCCGCTTCCCTCAAGCGCCGAATATCCTCCTTAAGGACCTCCAACTGTTTTTCATAAGTCTGTGTGTCAATAATGGTATCATCCAGATACGTGAAAACATAGGATTCCAAGTCTGGTCCCAGAACCCAATCGATTAAACGCTGCCTAGTAGCTGGAGCGTTCGACAACGCGAACGGCATCTTCCTAATTGATATAAAGAGTGAACGCTGTGTATGGGCGAGATTTCACAGCAACTGGTCCTTACCAAAAGACCAACTTAATGTCTGAAGATATTTCGCATTTCGCAGTTTGCCCAGAGTGGCAGAAACATATGAAAGTGGATGACCATCCCAAGCCGTCACTCTATTGACTTTCCTGAAGGCCACGCAGAACCGGTAAGTCCCGTCCTTCTTTCCAAACATCAGAATCGGTGAAGACCATGGACTTGACGAGGGCTCCACGACCCGTCATCTCAGCATCTCTTTCAGCTGGGCGTCGATATGCTTCTGAATCGCAGATCAGACGGGGTAGTATATCTGCTTAATAGGAGTGGAGTCTATACTTATGACTTGCGCCACTAAAGACGTACAACCGAGCCCCTCTTCTATATCCCGGAACAACCTCTCTACCAAAGTTCCTAACTTTAACTCCTCTTGCCGCCTTAGAACCGATTGATTTTGTAGATGATCTGGTGCGTTAGTAGACGCTACGTGTACAAAATTTCAGCGTTTGTACTGCAGATTGATCACCATCCCGAACTGCCGCAAAAAAATCCACCTCCAAAATCAAAGTGTGCGGAAGAAACGGTACCACCAGGACCTATACCCCTAAAAACGAAAAGGTACCCATGCCTGCCCTTCAATCTCGCACTGCTCGTTGTAAGCCATTCTCACCACGCGGCGTTCCACCGGCAATAAATCCACCCCAATATCCTCCAACTGTTTCCAACCTTCTTTTCCCACTATAGTGCCGGATGCAACAGAATTTACCAGCCCTCTTATTTTCTTTTCCATAATTTCGACGGTTAAATACGGACGGACATCTCCATTTGCGGCATTTGCACAGTTGGAGACCTCAGTGCCCAACTCGCCGCTTAGCGAGCACCTTGCCCGTTTCCCGAGTGTCTTGCAGATCGGCGGCACGCTTCCTGACCAGGCCACTGTGACCTTCCGGGTGAGCACGTCGTGCAACGAAATCGGACCACGCCTGGCTGGCCGCATCCTAGGTTCCCGGCATTCGCTGATGAAATGATCGATGCTCCGACAGTTCCAGCAAGTGGTACGACCGGTGGGATTTGAAGTTGAAACTGCATTCACAGCATAGGCGAGGCCGGGTACTAGAGCCCGATTTCGCCTATGTCGAGCTGTCCTCCGGGTCGGCGGAGGCACATAAGCCTCTACAGACACCCTGGTGGCCTCCAGTTTGCGATCCAGCCGTATGAAGTCTACCAAGGAATCGATGGACTACATTCCCAACTACGTCTGCTAGAATGGGGTAATGTTTCTTCTCAAAATTCCCAATTTCTCGGACTCCGGACAAGGTTTCGTTAGCCACAACACAAAAAGGGAAAAAAAACTTTGGACTCACGGCTTTTATTATGAAAGATTGCGAAATCTTTCCTATATACCTAGCCACCACTTACTCACTATTTCATTACAAACTATCGTGACAATATTTATGTCTACTGTACTACTCTAACCTGCGTTGCGCCGGAGGTCTCCTCTGCGATGTGGTGACGCTTCTTCGAGCGGAGCTTGCATCGACGTCTCGTTGCTGGCTTCTCGAGTGGAGTTTGCGGCAATTAGTAGAGATTTGACGAAGTCGTTGAGTTTGGATTGGGATAGTCGTTATCGATTAACGGGCTTGTATCTCCACATACTATTGGCACTGTTCGAATAATGTCGCACTGATTCGGATCATTATGCGACCGGGTTGATTTCGTTTTGGTAAAGACCTGCGTCCATTTCTTTGCTTCTCAGCTATTTCACTCAAATTGGGTTTTCGTTCCGGCTTTTTTCTGACTTCTAGGAATTCAGTCACGTTTCGCGCGGGTATCACAATCGAAAAACAGAGCGCTTGCAAGGTATGGTTTCGTTTTTATACTCCCGGCCGAAACCGCTTGGCCCGTTCCCGCAGCAAACGGCGGACCGGACTCTTTGTTTGCGGTCGTTGGGCCCGGGCGAAGGAGTGGGTACACGAGCCCGTGTTCTTAATGGGTCGCCACCCGCGAGCTTTTCACCTCGGTTGAAGAGCAGCTTTGCGTGGGCGGTGCGTTGTTTGAGGCGTGTCCCCAGGCGCTGACCGAACTTCGCCGACTATTCCTATCACATAGCTCGACGTCACTGCCAGAATACATAACACAAGGTGATTGCGGCGACCCCTTACCAAATACTTCGAAATTTCGAACTATACTAAACTAACCTAAACTAAAAAATGGCGGCTCCTAATGTGAGTGTATAGTGTGATACCGCGAGTCGAACCGTGACAGCTGTTAGCAGAGAGCAACCCTAGCAGACAGCAGAAATATCAGACAGCAATGTACAGTACGGTTAGCAGACAGCAGGGTTAGAGACAAGAGGGTTAGCACACAGTTCGGTAGGCAGACAGCAGTGTTGGCAGACACCAGGTGTAGCAGAAAGCACAATTAGTAGACAGCAGGACTAGCAAACAGCATGGTTAGCAGACAGTAGGTTAAATAAAGTAGAAACAGCAGACACCAATGTAAGCAGACAGAAGGGAAAGCAGGCAGTAGGGTTGCAGACAGCAGCGTTAGCTGCCAGCATTATAACCAGACAGCACGGTTTGCAAACAGCATGATTAGCAAACAGCACTGTTAGCAGACAGCAGGGTTTGCAGATAGCAAGGTTTTCAGACAGCGGGGTAAGCAGGCAGGACGGCTAGCAAACAAAAGGATTGGAAGACTGCATGTGTAGCAGCTAGCAAGGGTCGCAGATAGCACGGTTAGCACACAGCATGGTTAACAGACAGCGGACTTAGCAGACAGAAGGGTTTGCAGATGGCAGGGTTATAAGACAGCACGGTTAATAGACAGCAGGGTTGGCTGCCAGTAGGGTCAGCAGACAGCATGGTTTTCAGATAGCACAACTAGCAGGATCAGTGTTAGAGGACTGCATTGTTAGCAAACAGCAGGGGTTGCAGAGAGCACAAATTGCAGTCAACATGGTTAGCAGACAGAAGGGTTAGCAGACAGCAGGGTTTTGTAGACAGCAAGGTTTTGAAGACAGCAGGGTGAGAAGACAGCACGATTAGCAGCCAGTACTATTAGCTGACACTATGGTTAGCAGATAGCACGGTTAGCAGCCAACACCGTTAGCAAAATGCAGGGTTAGCAGACACCAGGGCTAGCAAACAGCACGGTAAGCAGACAGCAGGAGTAGGAAACAGCACGTTCAGCAGAGAGCACGGGGAGCAGACAGCAGCGTAAGCAGCCAGCACGGTAATTGATTTGAGTTCATTTGACACTTCCGTAATTGAAATTTTGTCCCCTTCAATAATTTTTACAGCTTTGTGAAATAATGGAGCTTGGTTGCAGATGAACTGAAGCCAAATTTGTGATGTGTCATTTTCAAAAAAGAGCTGCAATATCCTTGGACATTTATCTTGTGATAGAAAGTATGATTTTAATGGTTCGTATATTTTTTAAATATTTTCTACAGCTGATAAAGAGCTAACCATCGTGTTTTGATGAACCCAAAAATTCTTTTATATTCGATTTTTGTGCTTTCACAAAACTTCTTCAAACTTTCAACACGCACAGTAAATGTATAAAAATAAGAATAAATTTTTGAAATATTATTTTCAACATCAACTGGAAGTAAGTCAGATGCTGTTTGAATAGTATTGTGTAGAATGTGCACTGCACAACCTACTCCAATATTTTTTTGGTTCAAATGTTCGTTAAGCTCCGTAAAAACGTTATTGATGCCTCTTCTAGCTTTTCCACCAAAATTTGCGTTAGTGTTATCCGCACAAAAGGCAATAATTTTATTGTTCAAATTATTATTCTTTAAAAAACTAATAATTGAATCAAAAATTATTTGAGAAGTTTCACATGGCAATGAAACAAAATTTAATATTCTAATATTAATTCCTGCTTCTGGATCAAAAAATCTAACAATTGTGGGAAATAATTTTAAATCTTTGTGGTTGGAAGCATCAGAATATATGGATATATATGGCCGATAAACTACAACCAATCTCATGGTTTTAGTTTCTGATCTCCTATGTAAAATGGAGATGGGCTACCAAATTGACGCAATCTACACAGATTTTAGTAAAGCATTTGACCGGGTTGATCACTCCATACTTATTTCCAAATTGCAGAAAATAGGAATCACCGGCTCTATACTCAATTGGCTCAGTTCCTACTTAAGAGACCGAAGTCAATTACTTAAATTTCAGGGATATTTGTCCAAGCCGATTCTCGTACACTCTGGTGTACCTCAAGGCAGTCACCTCGGCCCTCTTCTTTTTAATGTTTTTATATCAGATTTATCTGAAAAACTCTCGGACGTATCACATCTTCTTCATGCTGACGATCTGAAGATATATCACACCATTAAGTCTCAATCAGATACTGTTTTCCTCCAATCAAAACTAACTTCCCTCCAACAATGGTGTGATGTTAAAAAACTACATCTAAACGTTGGGAAATGTTTTGTAATGACTTTTTCCCGTAAAACCACAATATTGAACAATGCATACGTTCTCAACAATACGGTATTGGATATGAAAGAAAACATTGTTGACCTTGGAGTTGTCCTAGACAAGAAACTATGCTTCAATTCGCACTACGATACTATTCTCTCCAAAGCTCATAAACAGCTTGGCTTTATTAAAAGACGAGCCAAAGAGTTTAAAAATCTGTGGGTAACTAAATCATTATTTACCTCACTTGTTCGCCCAATACTTGAATATGCCTGCAATGTATGGAACCCACATTTCGGAGTTCATGATACGAGAATAGAATCCGTCCAAAAACAATTCTTGTTGTTTGCTCTCAGAGACCTTTATAGCCCTGATGACTATCAAATCTTGCCTCCTTATGAAGTTAGATTGGAGCTTCTGAATTTGTCTACTCTTAAAACCAGAAGAACAATGTTGTCCTCTTGTTTCGCATTTGACGTGATTAGAGGCCACATTAAAGTGGAGTATTTGACGAATAAAATAAAGCTTAATGTGCCTGTAAGAAGTACGCGTAATACACGTTTACTAACTGAATATCAGCATCTTACTAGGTATGCAGATAATGAACCAGTTAATAGGTGCTGTAAAATATTTAACACTTTGAGCAAACACTACTCCCCTACCATCTCCAAGTTCAGTTTTAAATCCAGCATTTCAAAAGCCCTTCCATTATCCATCCCTAAATTGTGACGTGCATACAACAGTATAAATTAACGTTGAATATAGCACGTATTTTAGGGTTAAGTATATTGTTGTATTGTATATTTTATATATTTATATGTTGACTGTGATTGCCTTGCTTTGGCGAAATAAATAAATAAATAAACAATTAATGAATAATTGGTGATATATTTTTACAGTACATTTAAAATAAGAAATGCAGATATTTTGTAAAAAGCGGGACATTTTTAAAAATCGGCGGGACGCGGGACAGTCCTCCAAAAAGCGGGACTGTCTCGCCAAAATCGGGACGTGTGGTCACCTTAGTTTACGGCCACCTGTGTGAACAGACAGCTAGGTTAGTGGACAGCTGTTGAAGCGGACACCCAGGCTAGAAAACAGCTAGGACAGGTGAAAGCCGGGTTAGCAGACACCTGGGTTAGGAGAGAGCTAGGTAAGCACACCACTGGTTTAACGGACAGCAAGGTTACCAGACACCACAGGGTTAGTAATGAGGTGATTAACAGAAAGCTGGATAAACGGACAGCTTATTTAGAGGATAGCTAGCTTAACAGACAGCTGGTCTAGCAGACAGAAAATTTGCAAACTGCTGTTATAGCAGACAGCAGAATTAGCAGAAAACTAGTTTAATGGACAGTTAGATTAGCAAACCACTAGGTTAAGGACAGCTTTTTTACGAGTAGCTAGAGTAGCAGACAGCTTGGTTAACGAACAGTTCAGTTAGCAGAAAACTTATTTAACGGTCAGTTGGATCAACAGACAGCTGGATTAGCGAACAGCAGGTTCGGCGGACAACTATATTTGCGGGCAGCTGGGTTAGCACACAGCAGGGTTAGCAGAATGCTGGGTTAACGGACAGCTGGGTTAGCAGACAGCTACTTTGAAGGACAGCTGCTTTAACAAACAACTAGGTTAGCATACAGCTGGGTTAGCGGACCGATGGGTTTCCAGAAAGCAGATTTGCAGACAGCTGGGTGAACGAACAGCAGCCTAAAATAACTTTTGGGTTAGCAGACAGCTGCGTTAACTGACAGCTAGGTTAGAGAACAGCAGTTTGCAGACAGCTGGATTAACGGACAGCAGGGTAAGCAGACAGCTTGATTAGCAGACAGCTGGGTTAGCGGACAGCTAGTTTAACGGTCAGCTTTGTTACCAGACAGGTGGGTTATTTATTTATTTAAAGCCAAAGCAGGGCGTAAATATAGTAGAGCTTAATACGTACAGTCAAAAGTTAAAAATAATGATAAAGCTGAGGAAAGTGAGTTGCAAAGTGGAAAGAGTTTCGGAAGGGCCCTTATCAGGTTTAATTTGTAAGAGGCCTTAGTGATGTTGGATGTGTACTGTCGACCCATAACGTTAAATAACTTGCAGCATCTGTTGATGGGCTCATTTTCTGCATAGGTAGTGCTGTGCTGAGTTTCTTTGAGCAAACAGGTGTATCTCGTTTGTCTGACTATATCGTTAAATATAAATTGCCTTGATAGAAACTCTGCATGAATCCTACCCTGAATGACATCTAAGGCAACGCAGCAGCACGCGATCATTCTTCTGGATGACAGAGTGGTTATATCAAGAAGACCGAGCCTTTGCATGTACGGTGGCAGTTCGTTAAAAGTATTTGGGTTGTACATATCCCTTAAGGCTAAGAGAAGAAATTGCTTTTGCACTGATTCAAATCTGTCGCTGTGTATCTCAAATATCGGATTCCAGACAATTAATGCGTATTCTAATAGCGGTCGGACAAGCGAAGTGTCTATGGATTTAGTTACTCAAACATTCTTAAACTCTTTAGCGCGTCTCTTGATAAAGCCGAGCTGCTTTCTAGCTAGTGTCGTAATAAGTAGTAAAGCGCAGTTTTTGGTCCAGAACAACCCCGAAATCAACGACCCTATCTACTTTTGCTAGTTGTTTGTCATTAAGAAGGTATATGCTGTTCAAATGGATTTTTTTCCGCGAAAATCTAATGGGTTAGCAGACAAAAGAGCTGGCAAACAGCTGGGTTAACGGACAGCTGGTTTAAATGACAGCAGGTTTGCACACAGCATGGTTAAAGGAATTCAGGAATAGGAAACAGCTAGGTTAGAAGTCAGCTAAGTTTGCAAACAGCTGCGTTAGCAGACAGTAGGCTTAGCAGACAGCTGTGATTACGGTCAGCTGGGGTTGCAGACAGCTGCCTTTGCGTACTGTTGGGTTAGCGGGCAGCTGGCTCAGTAAGTGAGTGGCGTATCAGACAGTGTTGTTCGTGGACAGCTGGGTTAGCAGACAGCAGGTTTGCGTACAGCTGGGTTAACATACAGCTTGTTTAGCAGTTGGCTGGTTCAACAGACAACTAGATGAATGGACAGCCAGCTAAGTTAGCGGATAGCTGGGTTAGCAAACAACTGGCTTAACGGACAGAAAGATTGACAGAACGCAGGTTTACCAGACAGGTGGGATAGCGGACAGTAGAATTAGTAGACTGCTGGTTAGCACACAGGTGGTTTGCCAGATCGCAGCGTTAGCAAAGATCAGACTTGAAGACAGGTGGATGAAGGGAAAGCAAGGTAAAACGACAGCTGGATTACCAGACAGCTTGGTGAGCGAACAGATGGGTTAGTGAGCAGCTGGCTTTACGGACAACTGGGTTAGCAGACGGCAGGTTTGCAGACAGCTGGTTAGCATGCAGATGGGTTAGCAGACAGCTTATTTAGAAGCCAGCACTGTTAGCGGACTGCTAGCTATCACACTTCTGGGTTTGCAGACCGCAGAGTTAGCAGACAGCTGGGTTAAAAGACAGCAGGGTGAGAGGACAGCTGAGTTTGCAGCAAGCAGGGTCAGCAGCCAGCCACGATAGCTGACAGTTGAGTTAGAGGATGACTGGGTTATCGTATAGCTAGATTATCAGACAGGTAGGTAACCGGACAAATGGTTTAGCACACAGCTGATTAGCCTACAGCGGGGTTAGGAGACAGCTGTAATAGCACACAGCTGCCTTAACGAGTAGCTGAATTTACTGACACCAGGGTAACCAGACAGGAATGTTAGCAGACAGCAGGGTTAGCAGACTGCTGGGTTAGCAGATGACAGGGTCTGCAACTAGTTGGGTTGGCAGACAGCAGGGTAAGCACGTAGAAGGGTTAGTAGACAGCAGGGTTAGCAGACAGCAGGGTGGCAACCTAGCATGGTTAGATGACAGCAGTGTCTGTAGCTAGCAGGGCTAGCAGACATCACGGTTAGCAGTCAGCAGGGTTAGCAGACAGCCACGGTAGCAGACAGCGTGATTTGCGGTTAGCTGGGTCAACGCACAACTAGGTTAGTAGACAGCCGGGTAAGCAGTCAGCTGCGATAGTACTCAGCGGGTTTTGCAGACATCTGGGTCAGCACACAGCAGGTTTATTGGACAGATGAGTCAATGGACAGCTGTGATAGCAAAAATCTGGGCTAATGGGCAGCTCGGTTAACGGACAGCTGGGTTTGGAAACAACAACGAAAACTGGGATAACGTACAGCAAGGTTAGCAGACAGCTTGGGTAACGGACAACTGATATAAAAGACAGCTTGGTTAGCAGACAGCTGGGTGAGTGGACAGCTAGGTAAGCGACTTGCTGGGTTATCGGACAGCTGGGTTAGCGGACACCTGCGTTTGTGGTTAGCTAAGTTAACGGACCGGTGGGGAAGCAGACAGCTCGGTTTTCAGTTAGCTGGGTTAGCAAACAGATGGGATTGTAGACAGTCGGGTTTGTGGTTAGCTGGTTTAGAGGACAACTGGTCTAACGAACAGCTGGGCGGGCAGACAGAAGGTTTGCAGACAGTTATGGCAGCAGACAGCTTGGTTTGTGGACAGCTGGGTTAGAAGAAAGACTGGTTAATGGACAGCTAGGTTTGCAGACAGCTGGGTCAACGAAAAGCTGGCTAAGCACACAGCTGCGCTAGCAGACAGCAGTTTTAACTAACAGCTGAATAAGCGGACAGCTGGGGAAGCGGAGAGCTAACTGAACGGAAAGCTGGCTTAACGGTCAGCTGGCTCAACGGACAGCTGGGCTAGCAGACAGCAGATTTAGCAGACATCTGGGTTGGGTAAGAGAACAGTTGGGTGAGTAGACAGCTGGCTTAACGCTAAGCTGTGTCAACAGAAACCAAGACTACCAGACAGGTGAGATAGCAGACAGCTGGGTTATAATAAGCTAGGTTAGCAGACCACAGATTGAGCAGACAGCAGGTTTGCAGACAGCTGGGTTAACAGACAGCCGGGTTAGCAGACAGCAAGGTAAGCAGACTGCTTTTTAGCAAACAGCCAGGTTAGCAGACTGCTCGATTAATGGAGAGCAGGTTTGCAGACAGCTGGGTTCAAGAAGAGCAGGAAAAGGGAACACCTAGGTTAGCAGACAGCTGGGTTAGTTGACAGCAGGGTTGACAGGCAGCTGAGTTTATGGGTAGCTAGGTTTGCAGAAAGCTACGTAAGCAGACAGCAGGGTTTGCAAACATCTGAGTTAGAGGACAGCAAGTATATCAGCCAGTTGAGTTAGCGGGCAGCTGGGTTTTGCACACAACTGGGTTAGCGGACGGCTGGGTAACAGACTGCTGTAGTAGTAAGGACCATGCCTTCTTATCATTTTATTCAGGTGTGCGTAAAGACTAGCAATACGGAAGTATGGTCAGAAACCAGACACACCCCCTTTATAAGTAGATGAGAAAGTGTGATCAATTAAAACAAATAATTTTGTTTTGTTTACGTCACCAATGGGTGCGAATGGGTTAGATCTTGCATGCGAATTTCTATGCTTATGTGCTTGTCTCGCCTGAGGGTCCGACATTTGCTTGAAAGTGCGATTCTCCTGGTATCGGAATGCAAGATAGCGAGATCGTCTGATGCTGTCACACTTGGCGGATCTTCGGATGAGTTTAACTCGTGAAATACGTCTTACTAGTCGCTACTGTGTGGTCAGGTATCAATGCATGGGAAAACAATGGACATTTGCACGATCGTCTACGAGCTCGGAGACCGAACCTGTGTGCATCTTGCTTAGTCATGTAAATGTTGACTATGATTTGACTCGTGCAAGGTATCTTTGGACTGTCGTGAGCTATCTGCAATGGTGGGACAAAGCAGGAACATGATCTGACTTGTGGTGTTAGAGTGGGTAAGCGAACTTTGTTTACCTGGCTAGCACGTGGTGACTTTGCTTGTTTTCATTCATTAGTTGCGCGATAATTTGAATATGTACGCTTACAGCGTATACTTGCCGTATGTGTGTGTACATGTAAGATGATGGAACTTTGATCAAGCGTCAAGATAATAGATGTTGAGATCAGCAAGATAATAATCAGATAGAGCTATGCAATTGGCTTGAATATTTCAAATTGTTGACGATGCAAGTGAGATGATGGATTATCTTGCATCGTCGGATACCGATGACTATAATGGAGCTTTGATCCAGCGTGCGAATTAGTTCAAAAGGAAATAGAAAATGAAGTCAGCAAAATCAAGTCGTCAGATGCTGATGGCAGTAATTTGATGCAGTTAGCTAATGGAAATTGTTGGTTTGGCTAGTATTTGATTGAGACGCGTGATTTTTCGTGTTTTTATTATTTTTTAGCTAGTGGACGGAACTAAATATGTGAATAAATTTATTGATTCGCTTCATACCTGTGTCACTAAGCAAAATAAATGACAGAGAAATATATTTGGTCGCTGATAACTTTTCGACATGATGTTAGGTGGATAATTTATTAAGTTTGTATTTTCAGTAAAATGTTGCGGAGGGCAGCAATGACATTTTATTTCCTCCTTTCCTTTTCATTTTTCAATAAATTTTATTTATTGAATCCACCGTTGATCGATTCCGATGAATACCAGGGAGTGGTTCTCCATCTGGTTTAATTCCTCTAGTTGTCTCTGTGTTCTAAATCTCTCTGAAAATCTTGGAGTGAGGATGCAGAATCGTCTGTCCTCCAGGAAAACCGCAAGCCGATTTCCATATTTAGTCTTCATGTGCTTGAAAACTTTAATTTTTAGCTTAATATTTTCTTTCAACGATGCCCATGAAGTGAGTACTCCATTAGTGGTAGTCGCGACTTTATTTAATTCTGCATTCTTATTATAAATAATTTTAAAGTCTACACACTGTTTCAATTTGTATTGGCACTTACCTTCTTTTATCATAGCTCGCTTCTTTTCTGAATAAAACCAGGGCAGTCTTCTCTTTATACACATTTTTCATCATTAAACTTTATGCAATTAGTTTGCAATACTATTTGGCTACTTTATTGCATCAATTAGGGGTCATATTTTTCCAAGATCTTTAATTTAAGATAAGAGTAAGGTATTCACATAGTTGCAGATTTCACTCTACTAATTCAAGCAAAATTACAAGTTGTTAGATTGATGCAGTTGGCATTCTTGATAATCGAATGTTAATAACCAGGATGGTTACGATATCATGTTCGTCAATTTACATCTTTAATGAACAAAGTAGAGGAAAAATAAGATTCACAGTGATATAAACAAGGGTAGCCAGTTTCAGTTCACTTCAGACATAAACTATAGATCCTCAGTAGAAGATATGTAGAGAAAGTAAGAAGTGAGTATAACTTATTATATTTATATTTATAATTTTTTAACTTCCCAGAAACTTTGGTCGGGGGAGGTGGGCGAAGGGATGGTTTGTTGTTTTGCCCCTTTGAAGGTCATTTCTGTCATGCGTTATATCTCGTGAACTGAACATTCGATTTGCATTGTTAAGATTTCATTCGGAGCGTATTAATATTTTAGTGAACTTATTAATTTTAAAAAAAATGTTGCAGCCTTTTTTTAATTTAAGTAAAAAATTGCGAAAAATTTGTTTTTTTTCCATAAACAATAAATTTTTCGCCTGATTTGAGACAAATAGTAATCAATTTTTTAAAAAATTGTATACTCCAGACAATGTTCAAAAAAATACCATCAAAACTTTTTCTCACATTTACATATACACCAACACATGTAAAGATTTATGCAATTTTGGGCTGCACATTTTGTTGGAAATGGTAGTGCATCGTGAACTCTACAGATGGTTTTAAAAATTTTCAGATCCCTCAGTTTCGGTTCTTCCAGCTGTACTGTATGAACGTCCGGTAGATACCTTCTTATTAAGTCTTTCTTGACGCCACCTTTTACGTATATGGTAGATTCGTTGAATTCTTCCAGAATCGCAGGAAATTGATTATAATTAAGATCACCATCACACCAACGTAATCCATTGATTTTTTTCATTTCAAATTCGTTTTGTTTGCGTGCTTTCAAATCTAGCTCCTGATACTGGTGGGGTGGAGCAAGGTTGTAAATCACTGGTACGGTTGAATTGAAAGTTAATATTGCGAGTTCTTTTACAAAATATTGACCATTGTTTCCAGAGACACAGTGTATTTCGAACACGAATTTGGGCATGTTTTCGATGCAAAAAGACGCAATAAAATAGATATATTTTTAAAAATCAAAAATATTTTTATACTCTCCAGTTCAATTATTTCCTAGAGCAATATTTTCAACCCTCCCAGCACTAGAAGGTATATTTACAATTCCAGCGTTAAATTCCATGATCTTATTCAAAAGAAAAGCTGTGTTCGATTGGTTTACATTTGAAATCAGACCAAGTATGTACTCCCCATTTACCTCATGGATAGATATCAAGTTGTACCAGATTGGTTTCATATGAGACAATCGCGGAAGAGCTATAGTAAAGCTGATTTTACCTCCCCTCTCTGAACTCGACACCACATCTTTGATAACATTATCAATTTTTTTCGAATAAAACTTGTTCTGTGAAGCAAACTCGGTCAACGATACTTTCTTAAAGAATGTTAAGTGACCTTCTGAGAAGTATTTAACATTTAAGAGGAAATGTGTCATGGCTTCTGCGGTGTACTAGAGTAAATACTCTCCAAATCTGATTGTTATTGTCGTATATATATACCTTTTTTAAAAGCTTGTAAATACACTCCAATTTTTGTCAATTTCAAGCCTTACATCACATTCTTTAAAGCTTCTTGGAATCTTCTCTCGATCCTCACCCTACCTTGATTCAACAACAGTTGTCCGCTTGTACGGGTATACTGCATTCGAGTGCTGTAATACAGCTGCATGTGCTAATAATACGCTGATTCATGAACAATGTCGGTTCTAGAATTTTTACGCGTTTCTTTATCCCGCTTCTTCTTTAAACTATCTGAAGGATAAATATATTGATCAACCATCTGTAATAATTCGTTTAAATAAACTTTCTTACAAACAGCTGAGTTAGTAGACTGCTGAGTTACCAGACAGCAGAGTGAGCAGTTAGAAGGCTTAGCAGGCAGCTGGGTTAGCAGACAGCTGCACTAAAAGACAGCTGCGGTTGCAGAAATCTGAGTTGGCAATCAGCTGATTTTTGCAGACTACAGGGTTAGCAGACAGCAAAGTTATCAAACAGCTGGTTTAGTAGACAGCTGATGTAGCAGACAGCTGGGTTGACGGGCAGCTGTATTTGAAGACAGCTGCTCTTGCAGATAGCTGGGTTAGCAGACAGCTGGGTTAACGGACAGCTGTGTCTGCAGACAGCTTGGTTAGTAGATAGCTCGGGTAGCGGAGAACTGAGTTAACAGACATATGGGTTCGCAAAAAGCTGGGCTAAGAGGCAGCTAGTTTAGCAGATCGCAGGGTTAGCAGACAGCAGAGTGACCAGATAGAAGGGCTAACAGACAGGTGGTTTTGCAAATAGCTAGCTTTACAGACAGTCGGGTTTGCAGAGAGTTAGCACACAGCCGGGCTAGCAGGTAGCTAGAGTAGCTTCCAGCAAAGATAGCTGACAGCTGGGTTAGCAGACAGCTGGCGCAGCAGGCACCAGGTAAAACAGACAGCTGGGCTAATGGACACCTGTGTTAGCAAACAGCTGGATTAGCAAATAGCTAGGTTTGTAGACAGCAAATCAGCTGGAAAAATCCGTTCATGCTTTGGAAAATACAGGACGACGTGGAGTACAGGCGGAAAATCTTGAGAAATACACCATAACCACTTCACTACACGATATTATCAAACCGAAAATAACGGGCGGAAAGGTGATAACGAATCTCCAAATAACACCTCTAAGCCCTTATGATAATGTGTTTAGATTTACTCAGAAGTTTGTCCGGTAGAAAAAGCTTTTATGGAAAACATCTTCTTCAAGATTACAGTCCATCATGTGGAACTGGTTTGTTTCGAACCAAGCTTTAAACCCATCTATATATTGCTGCATTTTAAACGGTTGTAAATAAACTACGAATATACCCTCAAAGAATCTATCTGAATAGAAATGATATTGATACGAGTCGAAGGTGACATTTTCTGTCAAGCCAATAACTTCTAATTATACACTAGTAGTATCTTCCTCAAAGTGGAAGACAACTTTCAGATATTAGAAAGCTGTATCGATCAACACTGATGTACCCTCACGGGAGAGAAATTCCTAGTTTCTTTAGTGCTTTTATTCGTTATTTACAGCCACTGTTTGTATCTGGTGCTAAAGTTCTGGAAAACAGTCGATGAATACAGCGAAATCAATACGGAAAGGAGTTGGGAATAAACCCATCAGGCAGGGTTTAAAAGAACAAGGGCGAATAAATTAGCCCAAAATAAGAAAAAATATTTTTTTTGTCAAAATGTCAAGCCGTGCAAATAGAACGACTATAGAGCCAACCCCTTGACAGGCTTACATAAAATCTTAAGCGTTAAAGGCGGTCAGCATCGCGAAAAATCATCAGTTAAAAATTAGAAAACCATTAAAAGTAAAGCTATTTAAAAACGTAAACACTTTAAAAAACGCGTGTTAGAAATATTCACCAAATAACATGGCACTTCTTAAAGAGTGCATGAGGACTGAATTGGTTCTATTCACCACAACTCCAGTATAGAATAATATTCTTAATACAGAGGAAGTCTCATACAAGTCAAAAGCGTCATTGAATAATCCTTCAGTTTTGGAATTTGTACCCTTCGGTGATGGAGATACATATCGGGCCCTATCCAGCGTTTACTTACACATCAAAGTGGAGCTAGTAAATTTCAAGAATGGTAAAGAAAAGAATTTTACAGGCAGTGAGACAATCGAGAGAGCTGATAGAACTGATTTTGAAGCCGGTCCAATAGGTGTTGCCAACAACCTGATGCATTCACTTTTTAGACAATACACGGTCCAAGTAATGGGTAAACATATCGCACAGGCAGACGATAACTATCAACAGCGTGCATATATTGATAATTTGCTGAATTACGACAAAGATACAGCTGTTCAAGCTTGCGTTCAGCATCTCGAATATTTTGACCGCTATTTGGTCCAGAATGTAATGAAGATGGTTGAAAATATAATGGCCATCGGTGGGCGTCCCAGTAAATTAAAGAGGTATATTTAAAGATCTACACTGTTGAAGAAAAACAATGATGTTGAGCTAATGGAAACAATCCACTGCGACATGCTCAATCAAGATAAAATGTTGTTAAATGGCTTTATTTTCTCTTTGAAAACATCAGAATTTTATCCGTATTCGAAGAAGGATGCCTTCAACCCCCGCTTCAAAATTCTGGAGGCACATGAATCTTGTAACAGTCAACTCAGCTATATTGCTGGCACATGAAACTGTTCTTCAACGTTCAAACGCCGTATGCGCTTGCAAACGTGTAGAAATAAAAACCTTCACGCTACTCGCTCACACATTCACACTGTTACTTGATAATGTGGCTATAGAACAATTGCCAAATTTGTTGGTTTTCGACATGGGTGATTATGATTCTTACACGCACAATGAATCCATAGAATTTTCAAAATAACAGCATAACAAATTTCAATTTATCAGGAAATTGTGTACAAGTTCAAAATCAGCCAATAGAATTCGATTTTTCTAAGAAAAGGCCTATCAGCACTAGAAGTTATCTTACACTTTTCAAAAGCACTGGTATCAGTTATTTCGATAAAGGTCATCAGATATCCAAAAAGTTTTTCGATGATGGCTGCATTTTATTAGCATTTGACTTGACTGCAGATGACTCATATAACTCGGGAAGTGGGAAATTCAGAGAAGGTTTGAAGAAGAGTGTTACTCTATTGAAGCGGAATATGATGGAAGTGTTGAAATTGACAGGAATCGGAACATATTTACAAGCTAAGAAAGTTTTAAGGAAAAGCACATACAGATGTGGATAGTATTCACTGAAGCACATGGCAGAAAACATGACACATTGGCTAGTAAATGTTGAGTATTTCTCAGAAGGTCACTTGACTTTTTAAAGAAAGGGTCGCTGAAGGGATTAACCTCACAGAATAAATTTTTCTTGAAATAACGTATAAATATCCTACTTCCTCGGCTATAACTACAGAGACTTGGAACTCAAACGATTCGATGGGGATCTTATCAAATCTTTGAGAGAGCTTTGAACAATGTTTGTGAACGGAGAATTGACAATAGAGTTCTTACAAAGCTACTTGACATTACATCCTAAAGTTGTTAGCATTTAAAACATATTTCTGAAGGACAGGAATGAACACAATAGACACCATCAACACGGTATGGAGTAATATTATGAGAAAGAGATATTTTCAAGGGGTATATCTTTGCGATCGGTTGCCTCAGAAAATTAGAAAGCTGGCATGCATCATAGCCAGCACCGGACCGTCCCAAAAAAGTGGCGCTCATTGGCTGTTTGGAATATCACGATACATAAAAAATCCAGAAAAAGTTTCAAAATCTCGAATGCTGTGTGAGAATATCTCGCCGAACTGTACTTACTACCTTGATGGATTTCAAAATCGGAAAATCGTCCAAGGGTTTGATGTGTCTACATTAGAAGCAAAAATTGTTTTCTGTTGGCACTAGAGTTTCCCAGTGTCAATTTTCTTTTCAGTTATGCGGTTTTTATATAAATTTTATTTTTCACCTTTCTTAATTGGGTTTTGGTATATTAGCGTACAACTTAGAAATTTTTCAGGCTATTTGATTTTTTGAAACCATAAGGGTATGAAAAATGATTTTCAACGACAACCATTTTTTGAAGATAAATTGGAGGCGTTTCTATTCGGTCTCACTAAAAACAGTTCCAGGACTGTAACGCTTGATCTTACGATCATTGAATACAATAATTGAGTAACCTCGACTGCAGTCAGTTACCACCAATGTCAAACTTCCGAAATTCACCTTTTCGGAATTCTTAAAATTAAGAGGTATTCCCTAACACTTTGTAAGATACTCAGCTCGATTTTTAGACTGTTAGTTTTGGGGTCAGTACTTACGTATTCTGAAATGTAGGCATTAGGAATGAAGTTTTCAACCTCATTAGTTTAATTGCCTAGAAAGTTTGATATTGTAAAGGGAATAGAGGTCCTATCATCTGCTTAAATTAAACTGTCCGTAAAACAGTAAAGTACTTTTCTATCAACCTTTTGTAACACTTCGAGAAACTAAGCCTAGTGTATGCTGTAGTCTAGGCAGCTTTAGGTATGTTCACGTCTGGTAGAATATTAAAGTTTTCTTCTATGTTTTTTCAAGTCATCTATCTTTATAATGCCTTTAGAAACTGTAATAAGGAGCAGTTCTTTATATGAAGAGTATGAAGAAAATCACATAATTTTTTAAAACTATTTACTACAGCGCAATTGTCCCTCTGAGAAATCTTACCCCAAAATTAATTAAGACATATTTTTCTAGTGTTACGTCTACTCGGATTTGTCTGGGTTTCTTTTTGTCTAAGATAATATCTCACTTTATGTCATATGATTTTATAAATGTATCTTAGTTTCTTCCATCGTACATTCACTACCCTGATCACTAGCTTCCTGCTTGATCTTCAAAAAAGTGTTTACGTATTCTGTAAAAAGACCTCCTGTTTTTTTACTGGGATCATACACCGAAAGATTATGTTTCCAAACATTATACACATTTTTAATTTCATATCCTTTCTTTACAGCTAAGGCTACCTCATGTATAAGCCATGTACCATTAATTTTCCGCCCACTCTCATAATATTAACATCACAACACTTTTTTTTCGATGCAAAAGTTCTATATAGTGCATAAAACAGCTTTGGATTTTTCTTGAAGCGTAATACGAGTGGGAATAACTTATTTGGAGGAACAATATGGAAGGTGATAAAACCATGCATAGAGAGTATTTTCGACTTCATGGTTATGTTTCCTTTTTTGTATATTTCCGGATGACCAACGGGGTATGGAGCATATTAAATAATGAAGGGGTACAGACTTTTAAAGTCAAAATATCTCATTAATTCATTCTCTCTGGTGGTGCAATGGTGCAGTCTAAGCACTTTAGTAGACCCACCAAAAATGGTATCAAGAGGGTTTAGTGGTTTGACCAAATTACTCGTAAGTAATTCTAATTCCATTTTTTCTTCCGGATTTGACTTTGGAATTGTTGAAACTCCACTCCGACCTGTGTATCAAATTTTAGCCATTGCGTCTGATCACAACGATTCTCCCAAGTGTGACTTAGTTCCTTTCAGCTATGGTGTTGCAGCCACAACTGTTATTAATGCAAACGTTCTGCACTTTAAAACAGTTTGTAAAGCCATGACGAAAGCAGCAAAAGAATTAATAAACAGTATTTGTGTTTGGATCAAGGCCATCTACATACATACAAACTCTCTCTAACTCCACCTCGCCCATTTATTAGGAGACATCTCACCCTGTATTTTGTTAGACTCCCCAAAAAACATTAAGAGGCGATTAGGGACTGATTTTGAGGTCTGTAGTAGCCTTGTTTTGGTATTACACCTATAGTACTTTCCTTCAAAAAGCTTTTTCAGAAGACAAGCATACAGGCCGAAGCTATATTTCAGGCTACTACAAAAAGATTTACTTTAGTTATACTAAAAAATTCCCGCATAAATCGGATACACCCCAAACTAAATACATTGACATCGCTTACACAATATCTTAACATCTCCTTACGTTCATCGAAATTTCCCGATGAATGTGCATTATGCCAGTCGAAGAACTTGCCCTTTTCTACCTTCTTCGTTACAGTTTACCCATATAAATCAGGTGGTGGATACTTACATCCATAGTCATAATTCTCTTATGGAAAAAAATAATACGGATAGTAACCTTTTGCATGTTCTTCGATTTCAAACACCTTCGGGAAACATGCAAGGTAGAATTTCAGAAAATTTGAAAAGTCTATGACAGATACCCTTCACCACGTTAGTTTCACAATCTTGGTACTATTCATTATAGGTTCGATTTTCAGTTTGCTACTTATATGTTCAGAAATTATAGGATGACCGCCGTAGCCTTGCAGGCTATGAGTTACACAAAATATGTTTTATATGGCAGTACGAGGTTCCAAACAGTATTCAAAAATGTCTACAACGACGTTCTCGTTTTTCTCATATTGAAAAATGTGCAAAAAATTACATTACAAACACTACTACATCATTTTCATAACAGTTATATAAAACCTGCTGAGCGACAATTGCATTTAAAATTTAAAGAAAAACTTTTGAGTTTTCGCCATAGGAGGTTTTCTGAGTACTTTTGCAGTCAAAGGATGCTATCAGATTTTTTCTTCGGACGTTTAACATAGCAAAGATGGTCTGACGGCAAAATTTTCCAGCAGCTCTTTGTCTTCTGTCAAGGGCTTTAAACTTGCCGCAGCGTTCACATATTCTACAGCTTTCACAAACGTTATTTTTTCATATTAAGTTTTTAAATGGTTCTCAACGCAAATGTCACCTCTTAATACACGATTCCAGTTTCTACTTTCTCTAGTCTTTGTCAGAAACTGACATGGCGAAAATGATAAACAGTGTGGCCATTTTTGTTCACTTTTTTGCTGCTTTGCATAAAGTAACCTTCGGCAAAGAGTGCATGCAAATCGCTTGCCAAAGATACCGGTGAGGGTCTCTAACACTAAGAAATGTTCCAGATCTTTGGAAAAATCAAAGTATTTTTTTCCACAGAGGTGCCTTCGTACGGGAGTTGTGAGCTCTTTGGGTCATCAAATACAACCAACTGATAACCGTTTAAGAATTTTTGATATTTGTTGAGGTCGGAAAGAACACAACCTTTCTCACTCACCACTACCTGCAAAGGAGATGCAAATCTCTACATAACTTCTAAGACAGTTTATCTAGAGCTTTAACAAGCTAAGACTGACTTCTCCCCTTGAATCTCTCCGAACCCATCTTAACCGCTTAATATATGCTTCTCGGAAGACTTTTAAAATCATTGTCTTTTCTTATATCCACCACGCTATACTTTCTAGCCAAAATCTCTTCTTCCGACAAAGTTTTGGAATTTTTTTTAAATTTATTATATCTACATTTATACTCATAACCGCGTCAGAGAGAAGTGTGATGTAAGACTGATTCACGTTCAAAATTACCTCGCTCCACTCAATTTACTTAAAGCTCTTTAGCTAGATTAGATAGGTTTTATCTCAGGTGAAGCTAAAAGTTCAATAGAAAAGCTTATTTCACTGCCTTGCTTCAAACTCTTCTATCGTTCTATCGAACACGATCTTGAGCTCTTTAATAGGGTCCTTCTAGGTCTCTCTGTCCTCTTTTCATTGGAAATGCATCCTAACACTTTTGAGATTGATTTTTTTTATAAAAGATCTCCTCCCTTAATAAAACTTCGATCTCTCTACCAACTCCACCACTAGTCGCAGCTTAAGAAACTATGCTTCAATTTGCACTACGATACTTTTCTCTCCGAAGCTCCTAAACAGCTTGGCTTTATTAAAAGACGAGCCATTATTTACCTCACTGGTTCGCCCATTACTTGAATATGCCTGTAATGTATGGAACCCACATTTCGGAGTTCATGATACGAGAATAGAATCAGTCCAAAAACAACTCCTGTTGTTTGCTCTGAGAGACCTTTATATCTCTGATGACTATCAAATCCTGCCTCCTTATGAAATTAGATTGAAGCTTCTGAATTTGTCATCTCTTAAAACAAGAAGAATAGTGTTCTCCTCTTGTTTCGCCTTTGACGTGATTAGAGGCCACATTAAAGTGGAGTGTTTGACGAATAAAATAAAGCTTAATGTGCCTGTAAAAAGAACGCGTAATACACGTTTACTACCTGAATATCAGTATCTTACTAGGTATGCAGATAATGAACCAGTTAATAGGTGCTGTAAAATCTTTACCACTTTGAGCAAACACTACTCCCCTACCATCTCCAAGGTCAATTTTAAATCCAGCATTTCTAAAGCCCTTCCATTATCCATCCCTAAATAATGACGTACATACAACAGTATAAATTAACGTTGAATGTAGCACGTATTTTAGGGTTAAGAATATTGTTGTAATTTGTATTTTATATTTTTATATTTTTAAATGTTGGCATGTGATTGCCTTGCTTAGGCGAAATAAATGAATAAATAAATTGCATCCTGCTCTAGTTCCTGTATGATTACAAAATTTTCATCTGATCTGCTACACGCCGAATTGTTCGAGGCAAGTCTTTCATTTTCTAATACCGTGAAAATAGCGTCGTCTCCATCTTACTCACTGTTAGGGAAATATTAAGCCCCTTTTAAGCTCTGCTCTGGAAAGGGAAAATTGTATGAGGTCGAAAATCAAGTTTGCATCTCGATAATTTGGAATTTTTCTGAAACGACGAAAAAGATATTTTTTTTTATTTTTCCACCTCCTCGTCAAAATGTTTAAACTATCTACAAATGCATCATATCCTAAGCATAAAAAACCACTCAAATAACTTGATAAACCTAAACTACTCATTTTTAAAATAAATAGATTTCTATGAAAATATTTTATTCTATTTTCTGTGTTAAAAGTAGATTCTTCTTTAAATCTCCATAAGGATGAAATGAGCTTTTCCTTCTTTGCATTCAATCGGAGTTCTGCTTTCTCTACTATCCTCACCTAGAACTTTTAAAACTTTTTTTTCGAGGCTATTGTAGTTATTGTTTTTGACTACTATTCCTATCAGATCGTTTCCATACGTTTGACCTACAAAATCATCATGATATCATACAAACTATGCAAATACTTTCCGCAGATGTATTTCCCAGTTAAAGATCGTTAAACCAAAGTATAGAGTTAGGCTTTCGTTTTATCTTGACGAAGGTGTTTTTTAATCTCTTCCACTCAGATTTTCGGATAAGGCAAAAACTCAGCGCCAAGTGGACGAACTAAACAACGCCTCCGATCAACATCCCATGTTTGACGCCAAAGATGAATCATGGGGGAGGGATTCCTGAAGTTACGCTTTGAAATGAAAATATGAAAACAAGATATATGTAATTCTTTTAAAGAATAAATAAAACTTTATCTACTCAAGCTTTTTGTAGTCCTTTTTGTAATCGTTCATTCCCATGGGGTGTTAACATTAAAAACCAACAGGAGACATGCTTCACTATGTTCGTGAATTATCTGGTAATCATCGTTATAAGCATAGTAAAGAACGTTGGTATTCAAGCAGGTATGACAATTTACAGACAAAACTCGGCATCAATCTGTCTTTTCCATTCATTCACCATATCAAAAAAACACATGATTATCAAGCATTTTACCACAACCGTATCATTAAGCAACAAACAACATGCAGAAGTATCATCCGACGTCGTAACATGCAAATTTGAATGCACGTTTTACCATGCACCCACATCAAGCCCCGCACATAGCCACGACGCCGTCAGCGAAAGCCCGTTCAAAACATCACAAGCAAACACCATCGCCCACCGCCACCAACGGCAACGCGATTGGGTGGCCGTTGACCCAAAACACACTGGTATTTTCGTGAGCACGTGTTTTTGCTTATGACAACTCTTTTGCTATTCCAATTTTGACGCTACGAACGTAGCCATATGATTTTTCCACAATACCGCAAGTGATTTGGATCTTGCTAGAACTATGGTCCTCTCTACTCAAACACAACTCTTGGTCCCTTCAGTTATCTCACGAAACCCCCTATCGAAACCACTTACCCCGTATTCAAACCAGCTTTCAGCCAATAAGTACTCTAAGAAAACCCAGCTCACAATCCATCCCTTAGTACACACGCCCGCACAGTTGCAAGCAGCCGGCCGCCCATAGTCCATAGTTCCTCGGGTCCGGACCCGAGAAACTCAAGCTTAACGAAGATATCAACTTCGACGTAAGCTCCAACGAAACGTTCCATACTTTGACGGAAGGTATGTCGAAGTGAGCATAGCTGTCAGTGAGAAGTGAGAAGGTGCATATCATCCCAGGCCGACTTGCGGGCTTCGACGTCAATTGTAGTCAGACCTATTGTCAGTTTGAGACTCTTTTGCAACGAAATAGTCGAGACAACACGACCGTTTACATTACATTATTTTTAACGCGTGAAATGTGAATAGTATCGTTGAATCGGCCATTAAAATATCGCCGATACCGATATATAGGCAAACTCGCAGTTTCGCTGATATATCGGTATCGGATGCATCCCTAATGTATATACATACACACACACACACACACACATATATATATATATATATATATGTATATATATATATGTATATATATATATATATATATATATATATATATATATATATATAGCGGCCGCCTCTCATATCCGGACAAATTTTTGTTTTTCTTTTTGTGAACAAATTGACCTCCAACAAGCGGACTCTGCAATGGACGGACACCATATTTCCGTACATTCGATACAAAAAAAAACCTCACAAGCAGATACGAAACGAATTGAACCAAATATCAATACGAAAATTGAAATCAAATCGGGGATTCCCCTTATAAGAATGTAGTTGAATATTTGCGGAAATCTTTGGGTGGAGTGTAAAGGGGGACTTTCCATTTTAGAAATAAATTGCTATGGTATCTCATCGGCTATGCTGCTCGACATCGATTGAAGACTCATAAGATGGATGCTGTAACTGCTTTTCTTCACGGTGATCTTGATGAGGAAATTTACACTGAACAGCCTGAAGGATACGATAACGGGACGGGTCGTATATGTAAGCTAAATCGATCGATGTACGGCTTGAAGCAAGCAGGTCGTCAAATGGAATAAGAAATTAGATCAGGCATTAATCGTTCTTGGATTGAAGAAACCACATTTAGATCCATGCATCTACATCGCACCGGAAATTATTGCAGTTTACGTTGATGACATTTTGATTTTTTGGAAGGATCGAGCTGTGCTAGACAGAATCAAGAGTCAGTTGTGCGGAATATTCAAAATGAACGACTTGGGTCAAGCCACGAATTGTGTCGGCATCGAAATCAAATACACACATGCTGGCATCACAATTGGTCGGGCGAAGTACATCGAGAAGGTGCTTAAAAAAGGTGCTTTGGAATGACAACCTGCAAATCGGTACCGACTCCAAGCGATCCATCTCAGAAGTTGTCAACGAAATTGTCGACAACTGGCGAGGAAACATCATCAATCTCATACAGGGAAGCGGTCGGAAGTCTTCTATATCTGGTCCAGGTGTCCAGGCCAGATATCTCCTTCCTTTGAAAGCTTGAGAGATTTACAAAAAAGAAAGGGGGGCTCACGGAGGTGAATGCGGCAGCATAAAAAGTTATATGGAACACCGTTGGAGCGCGGCGTGTGGAAGATGAGAACTTTCTGTTGGCGTCTAATACAGAACAAAAACAGATTCTTATGATTAATTTTATCGACCATCAGAATGTGGAGCGTGTTCCTTGCGCCAGTTAATATAGACTAGATGAATTTATGCTGATGAAATTTTAATAAGTCTCTTGGAATAATTGAAAGAAAAAAATGGAAATTCAGATCATGAAAATATAACTAAAATTGTACCATAAGATTCTTTTATAAATTGTTTTATTTTTTTGGAAAAGAGACACAAGGGAAGTTTATATGATTACGTACAACTGATGTAAATTGAGAGTTTTAGAGGGCACGACATATGTAAATAGCAATCATTCTTGATGATAATCATAAAAATCATAAATATACATGAGTAAATACTTACAAAGTTTCGCATTGAATACGTACAATCAAACGATCAGGGAGTCAGATAAATTAGGTACAATTAAGAAGAATTGGAATTAATTGCGATATAAAAGAGGGCCTAGTAGGTCAGGCCGTTTTATATTTTTTCTTCGGAACAACTACCAATGATGAAGAGCGCTCATCATCATTCAGAGTAGGTTGATTTCCTTTATTGTTATTATCTTTGTTTAGAAAATTAAAAGTTTTTATGACTCCACTCTATTCCCCTGTTTCTTTTTACGTTTAATTGGAGTTTTTTTGCCGCGAAGTATAGTTTCTTTCAATTCTAGTTTTATTCCGAATTTAAGTTTTCTTACAATTAAATTTCTTTTTATTCCGAGTTATAAAATGTTTATTGGTATGTTATTTTTAATTTGGATTATGGTAAATATATGAATATTGTTTGAAGGTATGACGGCTTAGTTTCGTTTTTTTAGGCTCAGTAGCTACACGCATGCCTTATTTCCATCCTATGATCACATTTTTTTTAACTTCCCATTATATAGGAAGTTTTTGTAATCGGCACGAAAATCGAAATTGAAATTTTCAACATATCTTTACGTTTTGAGGTCTTAAGAGTATATTTAAAGTGTTTTAAGAAAGAAGTATGTATGTGTGTGTGTGTGTACGAACGTTCATGGACAGTTTTTTCTACAAGCATAACTCACGTAAACAAAGTTGTATCGACTTTCCTGAGGTGTCAATCGAAGCGTCCTTGCAATCTCAAAAACTGATTAGTTTTTGGGACACTTCGGTTGGGGGGTTGGTAGTTTTGACCCTTTCAAGGTCATTTCTGCCACGGGCTATATCTCACGAACCAAACATTCGATTTTCATCGTTAAGATGTTAATCGACGCGTATTAACATTTTTACGATACTGTCAAATTTTTGGAAAAAAAATTTGGAGCCATATTTTTTCTTTTTAAAAAAGTGCAAAGATGTTGGATTTTTTCATAAACAATAAATTTTTAACCTGATTTGCGAAGCAGTTACTGTGTTCATAAAATTTACATATTGCAAAAAAAATTGTAAAATCAACAGCACAACATTTTCTCATGATTACAAAAAAAAATTAAATTAAAAATAAAAAATCAATAAGAGTCATCGCCACCTTCAACGTCATTTAAGTCATGCACTATATCTTTCGAACCAAATATAATATTTGCATTATTAATTTGTCAATAGACGCATTTTTCCATTTTTGTGATGTTTGTAAATTTATAAAAAAAACATTGAAGCCATTTTTTAATTTAATAAAAAACCATGCGAAAAATTGAGCTTTTCATCGTAAAAACTAAATTTTCAACCTAATTTGCACAACACAGTTATAAATGTGTAAAACATTTATAAATTCTTATTAGTTTTTGTATTTTTTAACAAAACTTTTTCCATCATCATAAAAAACAATTAAATTAAAAATTAATATTTGCAGAATTTGAGTAAAATTTCCAATAGGTTTTGCAGTACCATATTTTTTTTGAATAAAAACTGCTTAACTTTTGAAAAACAAAAAAAAATTGAAGTCAATACTTTGCAAGATCATGTGCTTTAAAAATTGATTATATGCTTTGCAAATTGTAGTTTTTAGTAGTTTTCATACAATTTCAATTGCTTCCTCCATTATCATTTGTAATACATTTTACTTTTTACATGCAATAAACCTATTTTGACGGCATCTTCAATGTTTTTCAAGACCAAGTGAAAATAAGAAATAAGTATAAGTCTGATTGATGTAAAGTCGTGAAAAATACAAATTAGCGATTCTGCCGAAGTCATGGCAATTTTGAACACAACTATTCAAAATGGCCACCACGCAACAAAATTTCTTCAGTGGGCGTAATAAAAAAACTGCATTAAATGTTGCCAGCGGTCTTTTGTCCTTCAAGCATCGATATGAAAATAGCAAATAACGTAGAAGAGGCTTAGGAACCTGCCCTCCACGCCAATTGATCCGCGTGAATATTCAATCAAACCAATCCACCACCTCCCATCCACCAAAGGCCTTACGTAATCAAGAGACGCCTCAGTAGATGGTATAATTAGTATTAACCCATTCATATTACTGTTATGAGAACCTCTCATTATTACTATTTAAGCTAGTATTATTTTCATAATTATTTTTGTGAGTAATACTTTCAATATTTATGTAGATATTACGGGGAAGTTGACAGTGTGGACTTCAAGAGTTGTACCTCGCGGCTTGTTTCTTTTTTTCAATTAATAAGTAGGATGGATCGACATGGGCCTAGCCTTTACCTTCTCAAGAGTCACATCCACGCGCTGAGCCTTAGCCAAAATCGTTGTGCCATCCAGGGGCATAGCATAAAGAATGTATAGCATGGACACTCCGAGCTGTCAAAGTCGACTTGAGACAAAACATGCCTAAATTACCCCTCTGAGTGCTCTGGCTTTCGTTTCCAAGCTCGCGCACGAAAGAGTAGGCTGGAATTCGTATTCAAATTTCTCCAGTTCAGGTTTTGCATATGTAGAGAGACGAGCTCGCTATTTTATACAAGTTAACCGTGTACGTGTGCATGCCAAAATAAGCTGACTTTACGCAAGTGTGCGTGAAATCATGGAATGCGGCGAGTACCCGATGCGAATACGCGACCGATCGAAGCATTTCGGGTTGCCCGATCAACAGAAGCAACGAAAATACGCGGCATCGCAATTTAAAATAGGAATAAATTTTATTGAAAAATTTGTATCTGTGTATTGAAAAACATAAATAAGGTGTTTTAGCAGTCAACTAAATTGAGAATTCGTTAATTTTACGTTTTATTAGCTTTTCAAAGTACTCTGCAATCTCTCTCACGCACTGAATTGCAAATTTTCGGTTTCTGGCGCGCTTTACCCGTCACTCACACGGAAGTAAAGCCTATTAGCTGTTGCTAATAGGCTTTTCCCTATTGGGGATATCTTACTTGTTTCAAAGCTACTGTTGCGAATAATTTGCCACATGCATCTCCTCATAAATCTACAACAACTGCAACAAAAGTTATGTATGCTTTAAGGAGCGTTGCTGGATCCCACTCATATGGAGGTCGGTTCAAACCTCAGGTCAGTCCCGATTCTTTTTTCTTTCTCTCTGTTATTTTTGTCGCTTCTCCAGTTGCAGGTTACAGTTGGAATGCGGATTAAAAGTCAATGTCAAGTAGCGGTTCTCCGCAACGTAGAAACCAAAAAACTCTAGATTTTACTTCAACTGGAGAACATCGGGACCTTTTTGCACTCCCCAACAGATGGGAATGCATGACGAAGACGAGGAGTCGAACTTAAAGTGTTCAGAAGCAAGAAAAAAAGAAGTTGCATTGATGCAAGACTTTTTTTTGTGAAATGAAGTAGTGGTTTTTACTTAAAGGAAAATGGTAATAATAAATGAAAAATTCACCGAAGAACTGAAACTTTGAGAGATTTACAAAAAAGAAAGGGGGGCTCACGGAGGTGAATGCGGCAGCATAAAAAGTTATATGGAACACCGTTGGTGCGCGGCGTGTGGAAGATGAGAACTTTCTGTTGGCGTCTAATACAGAACAAAAACAGATTCTTATGATTAATTTTATCGACCATCAGAATGTGGAGCGTGTTCCTTGCGCCAGTTAATATAGACTAGATGAATTTATGCTGATGAAATTTTAATAAGTCTCTTGGAATAATTGAAAGAAAAAAATGGAAATTCAGATCATGAAAATATAACTAAAATTGTACCATAAGATTCTTTTATAAATTGTTTTATTTTTTTGGAAAAGAGACACAAGGGAAGTTTATATGATTACGTACAACTGATGTAAATTGAGAGTTTTAGAGGGCACGACATATGTAAATAGCAATCATTCTTGATGATAATCATAAAAATCATAAATATACATGAGTAAATACTTACAAAGTTTCGCATTGAATACGTACAATCAAACGATCAGGGAGTCAGATAAATTAGGTACAATTAAGAAGAATTGGAATTAATTGCGATATAAAAGAGGGCCTAGTAGGTCAGGCCGTTTTATATATTTTCTTCGGAACAACTACCAATGATGAAGAGCGCTCATCATCATTCAGAGTAGGTTGATTTCCTTTATTGTTATTATCTTTGTTTAGAAAATTAAAAGTTTTTATGACTCCACTCTATTCCCCTGTTTCTTTTTACGTTTAATTGGAGTTTTTTTGCCGCGAAGTATAGTTTCTTTCAATTCTAGTTTTATTCCGAATTTAAGTTTTCTTACAATTAAATTTCTTTTTATTCCGAGTTATAAAATGTTTATTGGTATGTTATTTTTAATTTGGATTATGGTAAATATATGAATATTGTTTGAAGGTATGACGGCTTAGTTTCGTTTTTTTAGGCTCAGTAGCTACACGCAAGTTACACATGCATCCCATACATACTCCTCCTATCCCTAAACCACGAATATCCTATCAGTCACGTACAACCAATTTCAATAACATAAACACCCGGGGTAACCCACCAAGTAATATAAAAATCCCAACAGAACCAATCAACTCTAAATAAACATTCCCATATTTAATTGCATGGGTAGCCCAAAATCAATTACCAAAGCCCACGATCTATTGTAAACAAATTACATTTAATTGCATGGTCAGCCCAAAATCAATTATTAAAGTCCACGATCTATTGCAAACGGAAGATCGAATTACAAATGCTGATGCAGCATACCAAATGTATAAAAACGCCAAGCCCTATGATAAGAAGTCAGTCAATTTAAGTTCATTCATTCAGTTAAGTGCAGTCAGTCAAGAATAAGTTCAGTCGTTTAGTCAGTCAAATAAGTTTAAATCTTAGAAGTGTTTAAGTAAAAATAATATAATAAAATAAAAAGTTTCTTTAAAAAGAAAAAGTGTTTTAATTTAAATTGATTCCGCGAACAGGAATCGATAAAAATTCGTTTTGGATTCAGGATCAACTGAAATCATAACTGGCGCAGTCGTCCGTCTGAAGAAGGGAGAATCCTCTTTCGACAACAAAAGAATTTAATCGCGACACCGCTAAACACGGTATATTAAGTGTTTTCATTCGCAATAGAATCAGTGCATAAAACTTAAAACTAATGGTAACAAAAATATCCTCTCCAAAGAAAATTTGGAAGGATTGTGTAATAAAATTAACAATCAAAAGTGAAACAAGTGTATCAAGACAAAGAACTACGAGATCAAGCTGAAAAGGCACACAGGTAACGTAAGCTATAAGGTAAAACCTCTCCGCAAAAAAATGGCAAACCAAGAAGATGTCCCACAACTACCGCCATTACCATCAATACTACCATTAGAACTACCTTTCGAAGAGCTGTTAAAGGAAGCCAGAAGATTACCAATATACAATGGTAATAATGAAGAATTCGCCCTAAACTCCTGGATCACAGAAGCCAATACGATACTTTCATTAACACCACCTGGGAATCAAGCATCATACATTCTCCGATTAATACTCAACCGAATTCAAGGTAAAGCACGTCAAACAATGCAAAAGATACCAGACCCAACTTGGAAAACAGTCCAGGATGCCCTCATTTCTACATACGGCATCACCGAATCATTTAACCATATTGTCAATTTAATACATAAGGTTGGCCCTAATAATATAGATATTATATACCATAAGTTAGACGATCTTTTGAACAGATTGAATATAAAATATATACAAAGTCCGAATCAAAATCAACATTTAGAATTCAACCCTGTACGAAACGAAAATTTAGTGTTGAACAAATTTAAAAGTCTTCTACCAGAATATAAAATGTTTCTCTTAGAAAGTCGAAATGTCCAAACCCTAGATCAAGCTTATAACTTACTTAACGAGCTACAATTAAATACATTTGACCAAAATATTGACCAAAATTCGCGTAAAAATAATAGCTATAAAAGTAATTCACGCCCAAACAATTTTTACAACAATAATTATAACCGAAACAATTTTAACAATACTTATCGACCAAATAATTTTCGAAATAATAATAACCCTAACAAATTTCCTCAACCAAACCATCAAAATAATTATAACAGATTTAACAATTACAATAACCAGAATAATTATCGCAGATTTGAAAATAATAATCATTTCAACAAAAATCAATTTCAAACTAATAGACACCAATTTAGAAATTATAAACCAGAACCAATGCAAGTTGACAATTCTAATATGTATAAACAAGAAAAAATGGATACAAATTTTCTAATACCTGCCTCGGAAACCCTCTACCTATAGTATATTTAAACATTGACAACGAAATAATACCGACATTAATAGATACCGGCGCATCAACCTCAAGTCTAGATAAAAACTGTTTAAAAAACCATAATAGAATAAAATTAACAAACCATATAACAGTATTAGGATTAGGAGGAGAAACTTACGTCACAGCTAAAATAAAGACAGGAATGCCCAAAGAATTTGATTTGCCCTATTCTCATAAAATTCTATGGAACGTAATGGACTTCCATAACAAAACCTTTAAGGCAGTCATAGGACAAAATATTCTTTTCCCTTTAAATGCAAAAATAACTTCAGGAGAAGGAACTCTTGAAGTTAATAACAAAATATTACATTTCACATATGCCGTACCCCAAGAAGCAAACTTCTTAGAAAAAAATAATAATTACACTCCCAAACAATCAAAAGAATCCACTGATATTCTTTTTAAAGATCTGAACAATGAGGAGATAAAAAGTCTTAAAAACCTCCTCAAAAATAATAGTGACTTATTTTACAAAGAAGGAGATATTCTTTCCTGTACCAGTCAAACCAAACATGATATAGTCACAAAATCCAACAAACCACTATACTCAAAGATATACAGATTCCCTCAGGTACACGAGAACGAAGTTACCACTCAAATTAATGAAATGCTAGAACAAGGTATTATCCAACCTTCGTCATCTCCATACAACGCACCCATTTGGATTGTACCAAAAAAAATGGACAATTCAGGGAAAACTAAATGGAGAGTTGTAATAGATTATCGAAAACTAAACGAGGAAACTACGGAAGATAAATTCCCAATTCCAAACATAGAGTCAATTTTCGATAAATTGGGAAAAGCCCAATACTTTACAACCCTTGACCTCGCTAAAGGCTTTCATCAAATTGAAGTGAACGAAGCCGATCGCCACAAAACCGCTTTTTCAACTCCCCAAGGACACTACGAGTTCATTCGAATGCCCTTCGGATTAAAAAACGCACCCGCAACGTTCCAACGTATGATGAATGAAGTTCTCAGGGAACATATTAATAAAATATGTGTTGTATATCTCGACGATATTCTAATATTCGCAACATCCCTCCAGGAAATGGAGACTAATATAAAAACAATATTCGAATCTTTAAAAAAATATAAATTAAAAATACAAATCGATAAATGCAAATTTTTTGCAAAAGAAACTAACTATTTAGGTCATATCTTATCTGTTGATGGCATTAAACCCAACCCAGAAAAAATCAACGTAATAAAACATCTTCACATTCCAGACACAACAAAAAAAATTAAATCCTTTCTCGGAATAACCGGATATTACCGAAAGTTCATAAATAACTATGCTAAGATAGCATCTCCATTAACAGATGCTCTAAAAAAACAAAATAAAATTGACACTAATAACCCTAAATACATTGCAGCATTTGAAAAACTTAAAGACCTAATAACTAATTATCCTATTCTTCGATACCCTGACTTTAAACAAAGATTTAAACTTACAACCGATGCTTCAGATAAAGCAATAGGCGCAGTTCTATCCCAAAACGGACATCCACTTTCATATGCAAGTAGAACCCTTAACGATCATGAACGTAATTATTCCACCATAGAAAAAGAATTACTGTCAATAATCTGGGCAACACAGTATTTCAGACCATATTTATACGGAGTTCAATTCGATATTAAAACCGACCACAGACCACTCGTATGGTTAAGTAATTTAAAAGAACCTAATAGCAAACTTCAACGATGGAAAATAAAACTTAACGAGTATAACTATAAAATAGAGTATGTCAAAGGAAAAGACAATAAAGTAGCTGATTTTCTTAGTAGAATTAATCCTGATAACCATGAGATAAATCTGAATGACGAAATAACTAGTAATATGGCAACAATTCATTCAGGGGTTGAAGATCAACATGACTTTATACCGATTAGAGAAGGAATTGTAAACATATACAAAACACAAATCATCATCGTCAAAAAGAAACAAAAGGAAATAAAAACCGTAAACAAGAACAGGAAAATATTTATTGATGAAAATGATATAGAAAGCGAAAGCATAATCAAAGATATCTTACGACGTTACATACCCGAAAAAGGAAGAATCGGAATCCATTGTGAATTAACTGACCACGAATGGAATAAAGTCCAACTAGCTATTATCTATCTATTCTCTAATAACCAAAATATAAAATTTATTAAATGTAGTCATCATGCCACCGATTTGCTAAACGAAGAACAAGGCTTCGAACAAATAAAAAAATACCACGAAAAAACAAACCATAGAGGAATAATAGAAAACTACGAAGAATTGAAACTTAAATACTACTAAAAAAATTTAATAAAATTAATAACAAAATATATAAACAATTGTGAAACATGTAATTTAGCTAAATACGATCGAAATCCCGTGAAACCCGAATTTAAATCGACAGAAACTCCATCAGATATAAACCAAATAATACATATCGATATATTCTTTATTGGAAAACGACAATATTTCACAGCGATCGATAAATTTTCTAAACATTTATACACAAAAGAAACAACAGACAAAAATGCTATTACATTTATAAATCTTATTCGAGAACGAAATGCAATCTTAGGAAAACCAGATAAAATTATATCCGACAACGAATTTAACGTAGTTAATGTGAAAGATTACTTACGAAAGGAAAACATCGAAAATCACTTCTCATCACCTAAAGCACATACAGGTAATTCAGATATGAACAGATGCCACAATACCCTTCTAGAACACATAAGAATCTTATCAATTACGAATCCCGAATTAAATACTACAGAAAGCATATTAAAAGCTACAGAGTACTACAACAATTCAATTCATTCGAGCACACACCAACGTCCAAAGGACATACAATACGGATTATGCAGTAAAGACAAAATATTTCAAACACTCGAAGAAAGGAAACGTAAATGGCTATCATATCATAACAAAAACAGAGAAAAAGAACCAGAAATTCCATTCAAACATGTTTATATAAAAAACTACAATAATGAAAGACACAAAGAAAAGCCCAAGTATCGAAAAGGAAACATAACTAAAAATGATAATAACGAAATAATAAAAGTTCGAAAAAATAAATCACGGAACAAAATCCACCCTACTTGCATAAAAAGAATAAAAAAATATTACGAGGAAACACCAGAGATAATTGAACCTACCACACAAGATAACAAATTCAAAGATAAAGAAATAGAAAAAATCAATAACGCTCTTAATCAAGGATCCCAAAACGAAGTACTTATAACAAAATTCGGATTGAATATCACTAGAAAAGACATAAACACACTAAATAACACTTCATGGTTGAACGATCAAATAATTAACTTTTACTTAAATCTTATATCTGAACCCAGCAAAAATTCAGAAAAATCCCCCAAAGTTTATTCATTTAATACATTCTTCATCCCTACACTCCAAAGATTAGGATACAATTCAGTTAAACGCTGGACCCGAAAAATAGATCTATTTTCTTTTGACTTAATCTTGATCCCCGTACATGTAAACAACAATCACTGGACACTAGCAGCAATATCATTAAAAAATCATACTATAAAATACTTTGATTCACTTGGCAATACAAACAACGAATTATTAAAACCATTAAAAGATTACTTAGAGCAAGAATCCTTAGATAAACTTAATAAACCATTCAATACAGCAACCTTATCCTTATTAAACGAAATAAACACCCCATTACAAGAAAATAATAATGATTGCGGCGTCTTTGTATGCACAATCGCAAAATACCTCTCAGACAACAAACCTATAGATTTCACTCAAAGTCATATTCCTCAAATCAGACAAAAAATGATTTTAGAAATAATAGAAGGAAAATTAATTTCATAAACACCACATTTTCAGATCAACATTCCTAAATTGATCGTAATTATTCTTCTAATGTCAACTACCATACCAAGCTGTAAAACAGAGCTTACAATCTAACAAGCAGAATCCGAATCAGGAATTATTCTCATCAAAAAGAATCCTGTTAGACTCATAAAATACTATAAACATATTTACCATAAAATTAATTTAAACCAATACGAAGAAGCTCTTAATCATATAACAACAGAAATTAAACCTCATCATTATATAACCTACATCATTGAAACCATACGAAGCGAACTCAAATTACTCCATTTTAATAAAGGCTTCATCTTCCCAAATAAACCCAATACTAATTATTTCAAAAAAACCTACAATTCCATTGAAGATTGGCCATAATAAATTAAAATTAGAAATTATTAACCCAAGAGGAACCCTTTATAAATTACTCTTCGGAGTCATGGATAACAACGACTATGAAGAAATCATGAGTCACCTAAGTATAATTGACTCCAATAACCACGAAATAATAAAATCAATGAACCAATCAGTAAAGATAAGTAACGCTCAGAGCAACTTAGACAAAATTGTCCAAAATATAAATAATACCAACATACTCTTCAATCAATTAGCAACAGACACAAAAAAACAAAGCAAATAAACGAAATTTTGTTAAACATGCAATTAGTACATAATCTTGATCTAATAAAAGACGAACTAAGAGACATAAATATTAACGATTTTATCAAAAATAATATTATCATATTCGCTATAAATATCCCAGTTTTAACACAACCACTATTATCTTATTATGTTCAACAAGTTTCAAATAAAACCATCAAATATTAAACATAAATGCTAAAGAAGCTATATTGTTCCAAGGAACTTACTACAGAAGCGAAAAACATGTAAAAATCTCTTCAAAATGAAATAAAATGTAACAAAAGGGATTATATTATTAATGCAAGTAATATTTCTCATGTGAAAGAAATAGAAGGAGGATTAGTTATAGCTATCAATATGAATGAATCAATAAAACAAAACTGTAATGAAAAAACATATAAGTTAAATGGACATTATATATTAAGATTCAGCAATTGTTAATTAGAATTACTCGGCAAGGTGTACTAGAATGATATAGAAGAATTTCAACAAATATTAATATTAAATCCTATCACAAACACTACTGGATACATTAGACAAATTAATTTAAAAAAAAAAAAACCTAAAGTTGGATAACGAAAAAAACTTAGATAATATAGAGGAAATAAAATACGTAAATACCAGAAACAACATTACAGCTGCATCAGTAACGTTTATAATTATTATAATACTTGCAACTACATTAATTTTCTACCGTCACTGCAAAAATAAATCTTCCAATTTTAAATATAAATAATGACAAAAAAGAAAACAACAACTTACCAATATTCAATTTTGTTGAGGACAACAAAGATCTTAAGAAGGGAGAAGTTACACATGCATCCCATACATACTCCTCCTATCCCTAAACCACGAATATCCTATCAGTCACGTACAACCAATTTCAATAACATAAACACCCGGGGTAACCCACCAAGTAATATAAAAATCCCAACAGAACCAATCAACTCTAAATAAACATTCCCATATTTAATTGCATGGGTAGCCCAAAATCAATTACCAAAGCCCACGATCTATTGTAAACAAATTACATTTAATTGCATGGTCAGCCCAAAATCAATTATTAAAGTCCACGATCTATTGCAAACGGAAGATCGAATTACAAATGCTGATGCAGCATACCAAATGTATAAAAACGCCAAGCCCTATGATAAGAAGTCAGTCAATTTAAGTTCATTCATTCAGTTAAGTGCAGTCAGTCAAGAATAAGTTCAGTCGTTTAGTCAGTCAAATAAGTTTAAATCTTAGAAGTGTTTAAGTAAAAATAATATAATAAAATAAAAAGTTTCTTTAAAAAGAAAAAGTGTTTTAATTTAAATTGATTCCGCGAACAGGAATCGATAAAAATTCGTTTTGGATTCAGGATCAACTGAAATCATAACTCGCATGCCTTATTTCCATCCTATGATCACATTTTTTTTAACTTCCCATTATATAGGAAGTTTTTGTAATCGGCACGAAAATCGAAATTGAAATTTTCAACATATCTTTACGTTTTGAGGTCTTAAGAGTATATTTAAAGTGTTTTAAGAAAGAAGTATGTATGTGTGTGTGTGTGTGTACGAACGTTCATGGACAGTTTTTTCTACAAGCATAACTCACGTAAACAAAGTTGTATCGACTTTCCTGAGGTGTCAATCGAAGCGTCCTTGCAATCTCAAAAACTGATTAGTTTTTGGGACACTTCGGTTGGGGGGTTGGTAGTTTTGACCCTTTCAAGGTCATTTCTGCCACGGGCTATATCTCACGAACCAAACATTCGATTTTCATCGTTAAGATGTTAATCGACGCGTATTAACATTTTTACGATACTGTCAAATTTTTGGAAAAAAAATTTGGAGCCATATTTTTTCTTTTTAAAAAAGTGCAAAGATGTTGGATTTTTTCATAAACAATAAATTTTTAACCTGATTTGCGAAGCAGTTACTGTGTTCATAAAATTTACATATTGCAAAAAAAATTGTAGAATCAACAGCACAACATTTTCTCATGATTACAAAAAAAATTAAATTAAAAATAAAAAATCAATAAGAGTCATCGCCACCTTCAACGTCATTTAAGTCATGCACTATATCTTTCGAACCAAATATAATATTTGCATTATTAATTTGTCAATAGACGCATTTTTCCATTTTTGTGATGTTTGTAAATTTATAAAAAAAACATTGAAGCCATTTTTTAATTTAATAAAAAACCATGCGAAAAATTGAGCTTTTCATCGTAAAAACTAAATTTTCAACCTAATTTGCACAACACAGTTATAAATGTGTAAAACATTTATAAATTCTTATTAGTTTTTGTATTTTTTAACAAAACTTTTTCCATCATCATAAAAAACAAATAAAATTAAAAATTAATATTTGCAGAATTTGAGTAAAATTTCCAATAGGTTTTGGAGTACCATATTTTTTTTGAATAAAAACTGCTTAACTTTTGAAAAACAAAAAAAAATTGAAGTCAATACTTTGCAAGATCATGTGCTTTAAAAATTGATTATATGCTTTGCAAATTGTAGTTTTTAGTAGTTTTCATACAATTTCAATTGCTTCCTCCATTATCATTTGTAATACATTTTACTTTTTACATGCAATAAACCTATTTTGACGGCATCTTCAATGTTTTTCAAGACCAAGTGAAAATAAGAAATAAGTATAAGTCTGATTGATGTAAAATCGTGAAAAATACAAATTAGCGATTCTGCCGAAGTCATGGCAATTTTGAACACAACTATTCAAAATGGCCACCACGCAACAAAATTTCTTCAGTGGGCTTAATAAAAAAAACTGCATTAAATGTTGCCAGCGGTCTTTTGTCCTTCAAGCATCGATATGAAAATAGCAAATAACGTAGGAGAGGTTTAGGAACCTGCCCTCCACGCCAATTGATCCGCGTGAATATTCAATCAAACCAATCCACCACCTCCCATCCACCAAAAGCCTTACGTAATCAAGAGACGCCTCAGTAGATGGTATAATTAGTATTAACCCATTCATATTACTGTTATGAGAACCTCTCATCATTACTATTTAAGCTAGTAATATTTTCATAATTATTTTTGTGAGTAATACTTTCAATATTTATGTAGATATTACGGGGAAGTTGACAGTGTGGACTTCAAGAGTTGTACCTCGCGGCTTGTTTCTTTTTTTCAATTAATAAGTAGGATGGATCGACATGGGCCTAGCCTTTACCTTCTCAAGAGTCACATCCACGCGCTGAGCCTTAGCCAAAATCGTTGTGCCATCCAGGGGCATAGCATAAAGAATGTATAGCATGGACACTCCGAGCTGTCAAAGTCGACTTGAGACAAAACATGCCTAAATTACCCCTCTGAGTGCTCTGGCTTTCGTTTCCAAGCTCGCGCACGAAAGAGTAGGCTGGAATTCGTATTCAAATTTCTCCAGTTCAGGTTTTGCATATGTAGAGAGACGAGCTCGCTATTTTATACAAGTTAACCGTGTACGTGTGCATGCCAAAATAAGCTGACTTTACGCAAGTGTGCGTGAAATCATGGAATGCGGCGAGTACCCGATGCGAATACGCGACCGATCGAAGCATTTCGGGTTGCCCGATCAACAGAAGCAACGAAAATACGCGGCATCGCAATTTAAAATAGGAATAAATTTTATTGAAAAATTTGTATCTGTGTATTGAAAAACATAAATAAGGTGTTTTAGCAGTCAACTAAATTGAGAATTCGTTAATTTTACGTTTTATTAGCTTTTCAAAGTACTCTGCAATCTCTCTCACGCACTGAATTGCAAATTTTCGGTTTCTGGCGCGCTTTACCCGTCACTCACACGGAAGTAAAGCCTATTAGCTGTTGCTAATAGGCTTTTCCCTATTGGGGATATCTTACTTGTTTCAAAGCTACTGTTGCGAATAATTTGCCACATGCATCTCCTCATAAATCTACAACAACTGCAACAAAAGTTATGTATGCTTTAAGGAGCGTTGCTGGATCCCACTCATATGGAGGTCGGTTCAAACCTCAGGTCAGTCCCGATTCTTTTTTCTTTCTCTCTGTTATTTTTGTCGCTTCTCCAGTTGCAGGTTACAGTTGGAATGCGGATTAAAAGTCAATGTCAAGTAGCGGTTCTCCGCAACGTAGAAACCAAAAAACTCTAGATTTTACTTCAACTGGAGAACATCGGGACCTTTTTGCACTCCCCAACAGATGGGAATGCATGACGAAGACGAGGAGTCGAACTTAAAGTGTTCAGAAGCAAGAAAAAAAGAAGTTGCATTGATGCAAGACTTTTTTTTGTGAAATGAAGTAGTGGTTTTTACTTAAAGGAAAATGGTAATAATAAATGAAAAATTCACCGAAGAACTGAAACTTTGAGAGATTTACAAAAAAGAAAGGGGGGCTCACGGAGGTGAATGCGGCAGCATAAAAAGTTATATGGAACACCGTTGGTGCGCGGCGTGTGGAAGATGAGAACTTTCTGTTAGCGTCTTATACAGAACAATAACAGATTCTTATGATTAATTTTATCGACCATCAGAATGTGGAGCGTGTTCCTTGCGCCAGTTAATATAGACTAGATGAATTTATGTTGATGAAATTTTAATAAGTCTCTTGGAATAATTGAAAAAAAAAATGGAAATTCAGATCATGAAAATATAACTAAAATTGTACCATAAGATTCTTTTATAAATTGTTTTATTTTTTTGGAAAAGAGACACAAGGGAAGTTTATATGATTACGTACAACTGATGTAAATTGAGAGTTTTAGAGGGCACGACATATGTAAATAGCAATCATTCTTGATGATAATCATAAAAATCATAAATATACATGAGTAAATATTAACAAAGTTTCGTATTGAATATTTACAATCAAACGATCAGGGAGTCAGATAAATAATCGTGAGATGATAAATTATGTACAATTAAGAAGAATTGGAATTAATTGTGATATAAAAGAGGGCCTAGTAGGTCAAGCCGTTTGATATTTTTTCTTCGGGAGAACTACCAATGATGAAGAGCGCTCATAATCATTCGAGTAGGTTGATTTCCTTTATTGTTATTATCTTTGTTTAAAAAATTAAAAGTTTTTTTGACACTACTCTATTCCTCCGTTTCTTTTTTCGTTTAATTAGAGTTTTTTTGTCGCGATACTTCGCGCAATTTAATTGTAAGAAAACTTAACTTCGGAATAAAACTATAATTGAAAGAAACTATACCTAGTTTCTTTCAATTATAGTTTTATTCCGAAGTTAGGTTTTCTTACTATTAAATTTCTTTTTATTCCGAGTTATAAAATGTTTATTGGTATGTTATTTTTAATTTGGATTATGGTAAATATGTGAATATTGTTTGAAGGTATGACGGCTTAGTTTCGTTTTTTTAGGCTCAGTAGCTACACGCATGCCTTATTTCCATCCTATGATCACATTTTTTTTAACTTCCCATTATATAGGAAGTTTTTGTAATCGGCACGAAAATCGAAATTGAAATTTTCAACATATCTTTACGTTTTGAGGTCTTAAGAGTATATTTAAAGTGTTTTAAGAAAGAAGTATGTATGTGTGTGTGTGTGTGTGTGTACGAACGTTCATGGACAGTTTTTTCTACAAGCATAACTCACGTAAACAAAGTTGTATCGACTTTCCTGAGGTGTCAATCGAAGCGTCCTTGCAATCTCAAAAACTGATTAGTTTTTGGGACACTTCGGTTGGGGGGTTGGTAGTTTTGACCCTTTCAAGGTCATTTCTGCCACGGGCTATATCTCACGAACCAAACATTCGATTTTAATCGTTAAGATGTTAATCGACGCGTATTAACATTTTTACGATACTGTCAAATTTTTGAAAAAAAAATTTGGAGCCATATTTTTTCTTTTTAAAAAAGTGCAAAGATGTTGGATTTTTTCATAAACAATAAATTTTTAACCTGATTTGCGAAGCACTTACTGTGTTCATAAAATTTACATATTGCAAAAAAAAATTGTAGAATCAACAGCACAACAGTTTCTCATGATTACAAAAAAAATTAAATTAAAAATAAAAAATCAATAAGAGTCATCGCCACCTTCAACGTCATTTAAGTCATGCACTATATCTTGCGAAACAAATATAATATTTGCATTATTAATTTGTCAATAGACGCATTTTTCCATTTTTGTGATGTTTGTAAATTTATAAAAAAAACATTGAAGCCATTTTTTAATTTAATAAAAAACCATGCGAAAAATTGAGCTTTTCATCGTAAAAACTAAATTTTCAACCTAATTTGCACAACACAGTTATAAATGTGTAAAACATTTATAAATTCTTATTAGTTTTTGTATTTTTTAACAAAACTTTTTCCATCATCATAAAAAACAATTAAATTAAAAATTAATATTTGCAGAATTTGAGTAAAATTTCCAATAGGTTTTGGAGTACCATATTTTTTTTGAATAAAAACTGCTTAACTTTTGAAAAACAAAAAAAAATTGAAGTCAATACTTTGCAAGATCATGTGCTTTAAAAATTGATTATATGCTTTGCAAATTGTAGTTTTTAGTAGTTTTCATACAATTTCAATTGCTTCCTCCATTATCATTTGTAATACATTTTACTTTTTACATGCAATAAACCTATTTTGACGGCATCTTCAATGTTTTTCAAGACCAAGTGAAAATAAGAAATAAGTATAAGTCTGATTGATGTAAAATCGTGAAAAATACAAATTAGCGATTCTGCCGAAGTCATGGCAATTTTGAACACAACTATTCAAAATGGCCACCACGCAACAAAATTTCTTCAGTGGGCTTAATAAAAAAAACTGCATTAAATGTTGCCAGCGGTCTTTTGTCCTTCAAGCATCGATATGAAAATAGCAAATAACGTAGGAGAGGTTTAGGAACCTGCCCTCCACGCCAAATGATCCGCGTGAATATTCAATCAAACCAATCCACCACCTCCCATCCACCAAAAGCCTTACGTAATCAAGAGACGCCTCAGTAGATGGTATAATTAGTATTAACCCATTCATATTACTGTTATGAGAACTTCTCATTATTATTAATCAAGCTAGTAATATTTTCATAATTATTTTTGTGAGTAATACTTTCAATATTTATGTAGATATTACGGGGAAGTTGACAGTGTGGACTTCAAGAGTTGTACCTCGCGGCTTGTTTCTTTTTTTCAATTAATAAGTAGGATGGATCGACATGGGCCTAGCCTTTACCTTCTCAAGAGTCACATCCACGCGCTGAGCCTTAGCCAACATCGTTGTGCCATCCAGGGGCATAGCATAAAGAATGTATAGCATGGACACTCCGAGCTGTCAAAGTCGACTTGAGACAAAACATGCCTAAATTACCCCTCTGAGTGCTCTGGCTTTCGTTTCCAAGCTCGCGCACGAAAGAGTAGGCTGGAATTCGTATTCAAATTTCTCCAGGTCAGGTTTTGCATATGTAGAGAGACGAGCTCGCTATTTGATACAAGTTAACCGTGTACGTGTGCATGCCAAAATAAGCTGACTTTACGCAAGTGTGCGTGAAATCATGGAATGCGGCGAGTACCCGATGCGAATATGCGACCGATCGAAGCATTCAGGGTTGCCCGATCAACAGAAGCAACGAAAATACGCGGCATTGCAATTTAAAATAGGAATAAATTTTATTGAAAAATTTGTATCTGTGTATTGAAAAACATAAATAAGGTGTTTTAGCAGTCAACTAAATTGAGAATTCGTTAATTTTACGTTTTATTAGGTTTTTAAAGTACTTTGCAATCTCTCTTACGTACTGAATTGCAAATTTTCGATTTCTGGTGCGCTTTACCCAACACTCAGAGCTGATAATCGACTAGTGATCAGGGCGGACGCCAACGCCGATCACCGCATTTGGGGGAGCACCGGTACGAAAACAAGAGGTGAATCACTCTTTGAATTTAATTTAACACATGGCTTAGTGCTAGTAAACGAAAGTGAAGATTCTACTTTCATTACGGGAAGCCTTAGGGAAGTTTTGGATATCACTCTAACGAACAAGCATTTGCACCACGCTTTCAAAGGAAGCCATCTATCACAACAATGCTCCTTCTCGGATCATTTATATATAATGTTTTATGTGGCTTTTGACCCTCCCAAAAATCTTACGTTCATTAGCAAGAAGAGGATGGATTGGGTCAAGTACCAATCAGTATTTGAGTCTGCACTGGAAGGTAGACCTTCAAAGATTGAAGCCACAAGCGGTTTGGAGGAAGCTGTTGGGGCCCTTACATCTGCATTCAATGAAGTAGCAAGGTCTGCATGCAGTCTAACGAAGCCTAGGGGGAAGTTTAAAAAAGTGACATTATGGAGCTGCGGAAGGAATGTAGGAAGTCCCTGAATCGGGCTTACGAATCCAATATTTGGCCTTCCTATTAACTCAAACTGGGGAAGTTTAAATGCTTCATCAGAAAAGCAAAACGCATCTCGTGGAGAAGTTTCTGTGCAGAAAAAGAACACTCCAAGGATGTCAGTCGTCTGCAAGAAGTTATGACGAGCCCCCCCGGGTGTTTTGGGGGTCTATTAAGGACGCGAATGATATTTGGACCAAATGTAGCTCCAAGACGCCAGATATTCTCATGGACACGCAGTTCTCGAGCAATAAAGATGTGTCAGACAAAGCTGATCCACAGACGCCGCCAAAATGGCTGTAAACCACTGTGCCTGTCGATGACAGGCCTACGCTGGGCAACCAGCTCATTTCAACCTTTTAAATCCCTTGGAATGGACAAAATCTCACCCGTTGAGATCCAGCAGGGAAACAATATAGCGCCACCATGGCTAAAAGCCATCTTTAAAGCACGTTGATTATATTCCACAGCGGTGGAAAGAAGCTAAAATAGTCGGGTAAGACATCCCACTTCTCACCAAAGGACTAAAGACCTATCAGCTTCACTTCTTTTCTGCTGAAAACTTTGGAACGGCTGCCAGAGAATCATTCGAGAGCTACTCTACAACCACTCTCTAGTGCGCAGCACGCATGCACAAAAACGAGATCGGTTGAAACAGCTCTTCACTCGCTCACCAGCTACATAGAAAATCGCTAAACGTCAAAGAATATACGCAGGCGATTTTTACAAACATCGAAGGTACATTCAACAACGTCAGCCACAAGGCTATTGAGAAGGCACTCGAGGAAAATAATGTGGATGATAACCTGATTGGTTTTATCGTACAAATGCTATGCAGCAGGAGCATCAGCTCGACTCAAGGAAAGAGCATCCTATGAAGGCGGCCGTGCAGAGGCACTTCGCAACGAGGGGTGCTATCACCCCTTCTACAGAAATTCGTGGTGGACAAACTCCTGTCAACAATAGAAGCGACTGGCTGCAAAGTCGTAGCCTACGCCAACGATGTTGAAATATCAATATCGGGCAAATTCGTTAACACCCTTTCTGAAAGACTAAACTCTGCCCTGGGTATTCTTACCAAGTGGAGCAAAGAGTGTGATCTAAAGATCAATCCGCTGAAAACGGAACTTGTGCTCTTCACGAGAATATTCAAAATTTCACGATTTGTCCCAACTAAACTTGCTGAAGTCTCAATCCATTTCATCAGGTCAAATATTACGGTCTGATTCTGAACTCCAAACTGGCATGGAAAGCGAACATAGCAGAAAGAGCGCATAAAGTGGCATGCGCAATATACTGCTGCAAAAGAGCTATTGGGAAAAGGTGGGGACTAAAACCCAAAACTGTATCATGACTCTATACAGCGATAGTGGAACCAATCCTTCTGTATGGTTTGGTTATTGGTGGCCAGCAATGGCAAAAACATCAAACGCGAACCTGGTTAACCGGGTCAGAAGGACTGCAGCTATTGCAATCACCAAGGCTATACGCACTACCCCGAAAAAGGCATTGTTTATGCTATTAAATTGGCTCCCGACGGAGCTCCTAACGAAACAGCGGGCCAAGTGCTCTGCTATTCGACTGAAAGCTCTCAGTCTCCGGCATGATGGGAATATCGGCAACGACACCACATTATGGAGGGATGGACTAACGCCAGAGAAAGTAGAGCTAACACCTCCGTTTCCCTGCTTCCACCTAGATTTCAAGTCCGTCATTCCAAGCAGAGATGACTGGATCATGGAAAAAAGTAGGATGCAGGAATCGGTCGACATCTACACTGATGGATCAAAGATGGATGAAAAAATTGCCTGTGGCGTTTTCTCTGAACAGCTAGGCCGGATACCAGTACAGTGCAGTGTTTTTTAGCCAAAGTCATCGCAATACATAAGGCAGCAAACTGACTGAGAAATCAGAAAATTTCCATAAGAAATTTCAACATTTTCTCTTACAATCAAGCTGCTATCCAATCATTATCCAACGTGTATACCTCAACCAAAATTGTAATGGACTGTCGCATACAACTGAACGCGATGTCGCTTCACTGTGAAATGATTCTTTGCTGGGTGCGGGGTCATAGTGGTATATCTGGGAACTGCGAAGCTATATCCCTAGCTAGAGCTGACACTGAGCACCAGAGTTAAACACTAACGCTGCAAGTCGGCCAATCTCTAGCTTCCATAAAGCTGGGATTAAGGCAGCACAACAAAAAGGCTGCGAATAGGGCCTGGTTGCTGGAGGAAACCTGCAGTACAACCAGGCAAACTTAGCGGGCAGGCTACGTCGGTGACGTCATCTTCACAATTACCACCAATACCTCCACCACTACCATCATCAAGTTCATCAAATGATTTACCGGTGAATGTTAACTGGTCAGCATAATAATGATTTCGTAAAGTTTAATTACTTATGTTCTAAATTCTTTAAGCTTTGTATACCATTCATTAAAATCATTTCGCAAAGTTCATTTACTCAACTGACAGAATTTCGCAATAACAAAACATTTAATTGCATGCATTAACATTCCACGAAGATTCTGCTGATCAGTAACTTGCAATTTCAATAAAATTAACTAGGTCAATATAATTAACTAGTTTACGTTTTAAGTAATGGAAGTGTAACCAACTCATTTTCATTAAGAATACCGAACAATAAAGGCTGAATAAATTTTCCAGTCGTGACTTTGATTTTTTTCGAGTTGAGAAAAAGAATCTACATTCGTCGCACTGAGTCCCAGACGCACCAAGTAGCTCCTCAACCCAACCCGTGAAACAATAAGTTTCATCGTATCCGTACTGACGAGGCATTGTCTCATTGGCAGACATGCAGAAAGAGTAGGTGCCCTTTTCCACGATTTCTGCTGCAGCTGCAGATCGTAGGAGAAGGAGGAAACGATCCAACATTTTCTTTGTGAATCCCCAGCACTATCCAGGAAATGCATGCAAACTTTAGGCTCACCTTTTCTGAAAAGCCTCACGGAAGTAGCCAGTTTAAATATAAGCTGCAAAGACGGCTTCATACGAGAATCAAAATGGTTCTTGTCACCCAACAGGTTTTGGTGCTGCACCCTATCTCTATGTGGCATCACAATGGGCCTGTCTTGGCCTAAGTGTGCCGCCTTTTAACGAAGGGGGCTGCCACTACAACCAACCAACCAAACTAGATTGTATAAGTATTTTTTTATAAAATATACGATGTTTTAGTACTTTGGGTGATTGAATTTCATGACATAATCTTCCGATGTCCTCCTAGACTTTTTTCATTACCATCGACTGGTTGATAAAACTCCAATGGGATATCAGAGTCTTCTTGAGAATCTATCTATACAGTATGGTAACAATTTTCATACCACCGTTTACAGTAAGAAAAAGCTGTTTTTGAATCAGATTATGTGCATTTCGTTCTTTATTTTTAAAATCAGTTTGGGTTTTTGGCTTCTGCAGTCGATGACGATGAGTATACTATGACCTTCTTTGCCTTCTTAGATTGCGGAAGGAAACATGATAAAAAATTTCTCCGTTTGGTAAAAACTAGGCACGGACCGCCAATCTGAGTATGTATATATATATATATCTATATATATATCTATATATATATATATATATATATATATATATATATATATATATATATATAAATATATAAAGTTGTATACTCAAAATATGCAGTGTGAAAACATGGCTGTATTATTTACAATTGATTGTTCTATATGTTTTTATAGAATTTGTTTTGTAATTTAATAAAGATTTCAGTAGTTCTTCTTTTTTTATATCTGGCGTTGGTATCTGAATCGGTCTAATGTATAAATTTGGCAGTTATTTTTCGAAACTTGATCATAAAAATGGACTTGTTTAAAATCTAGTGATGCTATAGTAGAGGTGAATTAATTTACTTACCATGGGACATGTCGTAATTACCAAAACCTCAGTTCGCTCGGAAGTGGGAGCCATGCACCTAATCACGGTGATAGGCGAAAACAGGCATGCACCGTTGGAGCAGTGGAATCTGATTCGGCACCTTAACGACCTGCTTTTGCTCAAAAAACCATTATCAGATCGCGAAACTGGGATCGCTGGCGCCTGAGAGGAGTCTTCTTCCTACCATTTACCCGGGTGAAGGGGTTTTTATACAGGATGTTTGATCTGCTTCTAAACAAGTATAAATGTAAAAGAGTGTCGATTTGGCCTTCCAATCGATTCAGTTTGCCTGCTGAAAGATTTTCTATGTGCATTCAAACAACTTGAAACGTGAAAAAATAGTTAAGTTTGCGTCACAATCAACTCATTTTACTTGGTGACGGACTTTTTTATTTGAAATGGTAAAAATTGCATACATTGCCTCACAATTGATTTATTTTGCTTCTTCATTTCCTTCAAAACAATTTGAAGTTTAAAACGATGTTAATTTTGCTTAAGAATAGATTTGCTTTCCTGACTCGGGCAAGAAGAATCGCATTTGTGCTGAATTAAGGCCAAATAATCATTTCTGCAGTGTCGATATGCATGACAACCTGATAATGTATTGAGGATAAGTTGCAATCTCGTGTGTTTACCGATGTGTTTAAGAACCGAGGGAAATGTTAGTTTCACCAGGCATGTTGGTTTTAAAGAATTTTGCTTGATCTGATCAGACCGAAGTGGAAAAAAAATTAGAGGAAAATTTCGGAAATAAATGTAAGAAAACCATGAATTCATGAATATTCAAAAATTGGTGCAAATACTTAGAATTATTACAATAATCTACATATATAATAGCATCCACGCAAGTAGATCACGAAGTTTTGAGCAGAAACAGAAATTGGGACATATTCCATTTTACATAAATGGCGTTAAATGTAATTGATTATTTTGATAAGATTATTAAGTGTACAATGAATGAAAAATTCATAAGAAGTTAATCATTTTTTCTGGTCCGGTAAAAATCGATTCAATTTATTTTTTCGGCACTGTTACTTATGCCTATCATATGTATTTGCTATGAGTCTTCGTTCTCTTCTACTACATTATTTTAAAATTTGCCTGTTTTTAGAATATAAAGATTTATTTTTTAAATCTCATATTTGTTAGCGCAACAAGAACAGGTACCTAAAATAAGCATGGTTTTAAGCCTCATCTTTGAGAGTTTCCTTGAAGGTCGTAATTTTTGATTTTCAGGCCTTAGAAACTGCCCGGTTGTGGTGAATCTTGGTTAGCAAAACACATGCGCACACGCAAGCGCTGCACCATGGTAAGGTGAACTTAGGCAGCAACATTTGCACCTGGTGAGCTCCATTGATGATCGTTCTCTTTTCGAGAGCAGCAAAGCTACAAGAGAGGTTGATTGCGCGCAGCAGTTTAATCTCAATTTTTAATTTGTTTGTGTAGTTTCAGGAATTTGAACTTCGATTAGAATTAAGAAGACGATTTTTTTACTCTCGAGGAAGTCTTGAACGCGATCTTATCACGGTGCATGCGCGAGATATTTTCTAAAGTAACATAGGAAATCCTGACTCACAACCTTGATAATTTCATTCGCTTTGTGTTGTTGTTTTTGACGGCATTAATAATCGGGTGAAAATATGATCGAGTCTCTTGAAATGGGATTTACGACCAATGCTGGAGAACGTACCAAAGACATTGTTCTGCCCTGCCAGCAGCCATCGCACTTTCAGCTAGGTAGAGGCAAACCTGAATTAGCCTGGTAGACAAAAGCGTTAGTTGCGTAGTCCCTGAGACTGAAAGTCTATTAGCTCAACAAGACACAAACTTGTCGACTTCAACTTTTGCCGCGATAACGTACCCCAAAATCTACATTCGATTACAGATGATTCACTAGGTGATTTTCTTAAATTACGCAGTTCTCGAGCAATAAAGATGTGTCAGACAAAGCTGATCCACAGACGCCGCCAAAATGGCTGTAAACCACTGTGCCTGTCGATGACAGGCCTACGCTGGGCAACCAGCTCATTTCAACCTTTTAAATCCCCTGGAATGGACAAAATCTCACCCGTTGAGATCCAGCAGGGAAACAATATAGCGCCACCATGGCTAAAAGCCATCTTTAAAGCACGTTGATTATATTCCACAGCGGTGGAAAGAAGCTAAAATAGTCGGGTAAGACATCCCACTTCTCACCAAAGGACTAAAGACCTATCAGCTTCACTTCTTTTCTGCTGAAAACTTTGGAACGGCTGCCAGAGAATCATTCGAGAGCTACTCTACAACCACTCTCTAGTGCGCAGCACGCATGCACAAAAACGAGATCGGTTGAAACAGCTCTTCACTCGCTCACCAGCTACATAGAAAATCGCTAAACGTCAAAGAATATACGCAGGCGATTTTTACAAACATCGAAGGTACATTCAACAACGTCAGCCACAAGGCTATTGAGAAGGCACTCGAGGAAAATAATGTGGATGATAACCTGATTGGTTTTATCGTACAAATGCTATGCAGCAGGAGCATCAGCTCGACTCAAGGAAAGAGCATCCTATGAAGGCGGCCGTGCAGAGGCACTTCGCAACGAGGGGTGCTATCACCCCTTCTACAGAAATTCGTGGTGGACAAACTCCTGTCAACAATAGAAGCGACTGGCTGCAAAGTCGTAGCCTACGCCAACGATGTTGAAATATCAATATCGGGCAAATTCGTTAACACCCTTTCTGAAAGACTAAACTCTGCCCTGGGTATTCTTACCAAGTGGAGCAAAGAGTGTGATCTAAAGATCAATCCGCTGAAAACGGAACTTGTGCTCTTCACGAGAATATTCAAAATTTCACGATTTGTCCCAACTAAACTTGCTGAAGTCTCAATCCATTTCATCAGGTCAAATATTACGGTCTGATTCTGAACTCCAAACTGGCATGGAAAGCGAACATAGCAGAAAGAGCGCATAAAGTGGCATGCGCAATATACTGCTGCAAAAGAGCTATTGGGAAAAGGTGGGGACTAAAACCCAAAACTGTATCATGACTCTATACAGCGATAGTGGAACCAATCCTTCTGTATGGTTTGGTTATTGGTGGCCAGCAATGGCAAAAACATCAAACGCGAACCTGGTTAACCGGGTCAGAAGGACTGCAGCTATTGCAATCACCAAGGCTATACGCACTACCCCGAAAAAGGCATTGTTTATGCTATTAAATTGGCTCCCGACGGAGCTCCTAACGAAACAGCGGGCCAAGTGCTCTGCTATTCGACTGAAAGCTCTCAGTCTCCGGCATGATGGGAATATCGGCAACGACACCACATTATGGAGGGATGGACTAACGCCAGAGAAAGTAGAGCTAACACCTCCGTTTCCCTGCTTCCACCTAGATTTCAAGTCCGTCATTCCAAGCAGAGATGACTGGATCATGGAAAAAAGTAGGATGCAGGAATCGGTCGACATCTACACTGATGGATCAAAGATGGATGAAAAAATTGCCTGTGGCGTTTTCTCTGAACAGCTAGGCCGGATACCAGTACAGTGCAGTGTTTTTTAGCCAAAGTCATCGCAATACATAAGGCAGCAAACTGACTGAGAAATCAGAAAATTTCCATAAGAAATTTCAACATTTTCTCTTACAATCAAGCTGCTATCCAATCATTATCCAACGTGTATACCTCAACCAAAATTGTAATGGACTGTCGCATACAACTGAACGCGATGTCGCTTCACTGTGAAATGATTCTTTGCTGGGTGCGGGGTCATAGTGGTATATCTGGGAACTGCGAAGCTATATCCCTAGCTAGAGCTGACACTGAGCACCAGAGTTAAACACTAACGCTGCAAGTCGGCCAATCTCTAGCTTCCATAAAGCTGGGATTAAGGCAGCACAACAAAAAGGCTGCGAATAGGGCCTGGTTGCTGGAGGAAACCTGCAGTACAACCAGGCAAACTTAGCGGGCAGGCTACGTCGGTGACGTCATCTTCACAATTACCACCAATACCTCCACCACTACCATCATCAAGTTCATCAAATGATTTACCGGTGAATGTTAACTGGTCAGCATAATAATGATTTCGTGAAGTTTAATTACTTATGTTCTAAATTCTTTAAGCTTTGTATACCATTCATTAAAATCATTTCGCAAAGTTCATTTACTCAACTGACAGAATTTCGCAATAACAAAACATTTAATTGCATGCATTAACATTCCACGAAGATTCTGCTGATCAGTAACTTGCAATTTCAATAAAATTAACTAGGTCAATATAATTAACTAGTTTACGTTTTAAGTAATGGAAGTGTAACCAACTCATTTTCATTAAGAATACCGAACAATAAAGGCTGAATAAATTTTCCAGTCGTGACTTTGATTTTTTTCGAGTTGAGAAAAAGAATCTACATTCGTCGCACTGAGTCCCAGACGCACCAAGTAGCTCCTCAACCCAACCCGTGAAACAATAAGTTTCATCGTATCCGTACTGACGAGGCATTGTCTCATTGGCAGACATGCAGAAAGAGTAGGTGCCCTTTTCCACGATTTCTGCTGCAGCTGCAGATCGTAGGAGAAGGAGGAAACGATCCAACACTTTCTTTGTGAATCCCCAGCACTATCCAGGAAATGCATGCAAACTTTAGGCTCACCTTTTCTGAAAAGCCTCACGGAAGTAGCCAGTTTAAATATAAGCTGCAAAGACGGCTTCATACGAGAATCAAAATGGTTCTTGTCACCCAACAGGTTTTGGTGCCGCACCCTATCTCTATGTGGCATCACAATGGGCCTGTCTTGGCCTAAGTGTGCCGCCTTTTAACGAAGGGGGCTGCCACTACAACCAACCAACCAAACTAGATTGTATAAGTATTTTTTTATAAAATATACGATGTTTTAGTACTTTGGGTGATTGAATTTCATGACATAATCTTCCGATGTCCTCCTAGACTTTTTTCATTACCATCGACTGGTTGATAAAACTCCAATGGGATATCAGAGTCTTCTTGAGAATCTATCTATACAGTATGGTAACAATTTTCATACCACCGTTTACAGTAAGAAAAAGCTGTTTTTGAATCAGATTATGTGCATTTCGTTCTTTATTTTTAAAATCAGTTTGGGTTTTTGGCTTCTGCAGTCGATGACGATGAGTATACTATGACCTTCTTTGCCTTCTTAGATTGCGGAAGGAAACATGATAAAAAATTTCTCCGTTTGGTAAAAACTAGGCACGGACCGCCAATCTGAGTATGTATATATATATATATCTATATATATATCGTTATATATATATATATATATATATATATATATATATATATATATATATAAATATATAAAGTTGTATACTCAAAATATGCAGTGTGAAAACATGGCTGTATTATTTACAATTGATTGTTCTATATGTTTTTATAGAATTTGTTTTGTAATTTAATAAAGATTTCAGTAGTTCTTCTTTTTTTATATCTGGCGTTGGTATCTGAATCGGTCTAATGTATAAATTTGGCAGTTATTTTTCGAAACTTGATCATAAAAATGGACTTGTTTAAAATCTAGTGATGCTATAGTAGAGGTGAATTAATTTACTTACCATGGGACATGTCGTAATTACCAAAACCTCAGTTCGCTCGGAAGTGGGAGCCATGCACCTAATCACGGTGATAGGCGAAAACAGGCATGCACCGTTGGAGCAGTGGAATCTGATTCGGCACCTTAACGACCTGCTTTTGCTCAAAAAACCATTATCAGATCGCGAAACTGGGATCGCTGGCGCCTGAGAGGAGTCTTCTTCCTACCATTTACCCGGGTGAAGGGGTTTTTATACAGGATGTTTGATCTGCTTCTAAACAAGTATAAATGTAAAAGAGTGTCGATTTGGCCTTCCAATCGATTCAGTTTGCCTGCTGAAAGATTTTCTATGTGCATTCAAACAACTTGAAACGTGAAAAAATAGTTAAGTTTGCGTCACAATCAACTCATTTTACTTGGTGACGGACTTTTTTATTTGAAATGGTAAAAATTGCATACATTGCCTCACAATTGATTTATTTTGCTTCTTCATTTCCTTCAAAACAATTTGAAGTTTAAAACGATGTTAATTTTGCTTAAGAATAGTTTTGCTTTCCTGACTCGGGCAAGAAGAATCGCATTTGTGCTGAATTAAGGCCAAATAATCATTTCTGCAGTGTCGATATGCATGACAACCTGATAATGTATTGAGGATAAGTTGCAAACTCGTGTGTTTACCGATGTGTTTAAGAACCGAGGGAAATGTTAGTTTCACCAGGCATGTTGGTTTTAAAGAATTTTGCTTGATCTGATCAGACCGAAGTGGAAAAAAAATTAGAGGAAAATTTCGGAAATAAATGTAAGAAAACCATGAATTCATGAATATTCAAAAATTGGTGCAAATACTTAGAATTATTACAATAATCTACATATATAATAGCATCCACGCAAGTAGATCACGAAGTTTTGAGCAGAAACAGAAATTGGGACATATTCCATTTTACATAAATGGCGTTAAATGTAATTGATTATTTTGATAAGATTATTAAGTGTACAATGAATGAAAAATTCATAAGAAGTTAATCATTTTTTCTGGTCCGGTAAAAATCGATTCAATTTATTTTTTCGGCACTGTTACTTATGCCTATCATATGTATTTGCTATGAGTCTTCGTTCTCTTCTACTACATTATTTTAAAATTTGCCTGTTTTTAGAATATAAAGATTTATTTTTTAAATCTCATATTTGTTAGCGCAACAAGAACAGGTACCTAAAATAAGCATGGTTTTAAGCCTCATCTTTGAGAGTTTCCTTGAAGGTCGTAATTTTTGATTTTCAGGCCTTAGAAACTGCCCGGTTGTGGTGAATCTTGGTTAGCAAAACACATGCGCACACGCAAGCGCTGCACCATGGTAAGGTGAACTTAGGCAGCAACATTTGCACCTGGTGAGCTCCATTGATGATCGTTCTCTTTTCGAGAGCAGCAAAGCTACAAGAGAGGTTGATTGCGCGCAGCAGTTTAATCTCAATTTTTAATTTGTTTGTGTAGTTTCAGGAATTTGAACTTCGATTAGAATTAAGAAGACGATTTTTTTACTCTCGAGGAAGTCTTGAACGCGATCTTATCACGGTGCATGCGCGAGATATTTTCTAAAGTAACATAGGAAATCCTGACTCACAACCTTGATAATTTCATTCGCTTTGTGTTGTTGTTTTTGACGGCATTAATAATCGGGTGAAAATATGATCGAGTCTCTTGAAATGGGATTTACGACCAATGCTGGAGAACGTACCAAAGACATTGTTCTGCCCTGCCAGCAGCCATCGCACTTTCAGCTAGGTAGAGGCAAACCTGAATTAGCCTGGTAGACAAAAGCGTTAGTTGCGTAGTCCCTGAGACTGAAAGTCTATTAGCTCAACAAGACACAAACTTGTCGACTTCAACTTTTGCCGCGATAACGTACCCCAAAATCTACATTCGATTACAGATGATTCACGAGGTGATTTTCTTAAATTACGCTGTTTTAAAATAAAAATTTTACTCACCATGGTGAAATATTTCTTTTTGATAATTACGACATGTCCCATGGTAAGTAAGTCAATTCACCTCTACTATACCATCACTAGATTATAAACAAGTCCATTTTTATGATCAAGTTTCGAAAAATAATTGCCAAATTTATACATTAGACCGATTCAGATACCAACGCCAGGTATAAAAAAGAAGAATTATTGAAATCTTTATTGAATTACAAAACAAATTCATTAATAACATATAGAACAATCAATTGTAAATAATATAGTCATGTTTTCACAATGCGTATTTTCAGTATACAACTTTTAATAAAAAATAAATAAAATTGGAAGCTTATTTCCAATCTCCACGATAATATAATCCGAAACATCAATCCATAAAACCAATCATTGAGAATAGACATTTCTATACGTAGACTTATTTAAAAACAAAACGTAATATGCTCACTACAAACACCGTAAAGACTAAGAAACAATCAAAACCTGCAGTTAAAAAACCGTCTTGGCCACTATCTGGCTTCATTTTTATCATAAATGATATCACTCCTCTTCATTCTACTCACTCACTAATATTACAGTTTTCTTCAAATTAACTGCTTTCGACAAAGCACGTGCCTGCAAAACGCAGACTCATTCAAAAATATTTTACAACATATCCACTACCAATACCAAAACGACAAAAAAAAACAAAAGCAATGCAGTCGTACGATGATCTTCAAACAGGTATCGCATTTCACAAGTACAAAACCTTGCACGTGATTTTTCTAGCACAATATCCTGGGCATGCATATATATTCCTCTCTATTCAAACACAATATTTGGACTCTTCATTTAAACCACGTCATCTAATGTCAAAACTAGCTCCTGACCAATCAGCGTGGCTAAAAATTTGCTCTGAGCTTCCATCTTATATGCACACCCACATTAGCATACAAGCAGTCTTCCTATCGCGAAACGTGTTCTCCGTAGAACAAAAAATTGATTTGGTATTACACTGTCAACATCTCTTAGCTCTAATAACTATTGCTAATTGGACATATAGCCTGTCCCTATGGGACGTAGTACAACCTTGTTTGAAAGTACATATCTTATTACCTTTGCGTCGATGAAGACATTACTTTCCATTTATTAAAAGGAAAAAAACTTGGACAGTGATTATATTATTAAATATCTCTCTCAGTAAATGCCAAAAGAAAATGACAAGAATATGCATAACCATCAAGAGGCCTATTGGGGAAACCACATGTCAAAAACATGCACCCCTAACTGTACCTGATGTTAAGTAAATAAATAAACTCCGAATTTTTTCTTAAAGAAGTAGTGGCGATCGAAAGACGAATGCTACAAATGTAACATTTGCCACTACACCCCAGCCAATCCTGGCTACGGTTTGTGCAATTCCACCTGATTTTAACCCGCGGTATGGGAAGACTTTTAAAAAGGTTGCCACCAGTTTCTAAGATTATCGATTCGCGACGACCCAAAACCACAGATAGAAAAGGTATCAAAGATAAAGAAGCTGAAACTGCCACGACCGCCCGCCCCTTCACACAATACAAATACACTAAATTCGACCACAGTTCACTACCGTATTTACTTTTCTTACCTAGCTAGCCCTTACTATTCTTACTCCTACTTACAATTTTTTCACTTAACGCTAACGCCGCTGACTCAACGGTCAACGGCCCGCCAAGTTTGCTGAACTTGCTCCAGTTCTCATTCACTTCGACTGGTTTTATGTCGATAATCGATGCACGTCACATGGCGATTTAGATTCTCTGCACTCGGTCTTCCTGATTGGCCACAGCGTTGCATCTCGGAAGATTCTACGGCTGCTGTGTAAGGGCGTGGTTTTGGGTGAACCCATTACGTCACTGGCACTTGTAATGAAATGAGTATGAGCGAACTTTGTCGCTTCGAAATTTCAAGCCAACAGGACTTTCATCTTGTTGGCCTCAATGAACGTTAAGTCCCCGGGACGAGGCAACGAGCCCATTTGTCGTTCAGACGAATTCGGGTTCGGCCTCTACCTAGCTAGAGGAGTGATGGCTGCTGGCAGGCCAGCTCAGCTCGGCGCGTATCGTCGTGGGTGCGTTCTCTAGCATCAGTCCCGAATCTCATTTCCAGAGATTCAGCCATCAAATTGCCCGCTTACATACCGACAAAAAAAAATTTCATTAAACAAAGCAAACTATTCATCTTGTGAGGCTATACCTCCTACGTTACTTTACACAAAGAATTCTCGCACGCATACCGAGATAATACCGCGTTCAAGGGCTGCCCGAGCGAAAAAAATCTTTACGTTACATTGGTCTTTTGTTGGAATTCCGAAGCTACTCAAAACAAAAACAGGCAAGAAAGAAAAGAAAACGAAAGACTACCGCGTACCGAAACAATCTCTCGGGTGGCCGTGCCACTCTCGATTTGGAAGACGAGCTTCAGCGGAGCTCGCCAGGCGCAGATGTCGCTGCCTGGGCCCACCCTACCATGGCCTAGTGCTTGCGTGTCCGCATGTGTTGTGCGCACTAGGCCCACCACTACTCACCTTGGCCGGTCTATTCCGTTATCTGTTGGAAATGGAGGTCATTCGAGAGGGAGAGCCCTCAAGGAAACTCTGGATTATTCAATTCATTATAAATTTATTCATTCTCACTTCGAAAAGGTACAAATTACTAGAAAAAAAATATAACTATAGAGGCGAAACGCTAGAAAATTTAATTTGTGATTATTATAAACTACTTTAAGGTATATAAAAAAAACTTTACTTTACTGATGGTAGCGATTTGTTTTCTTGAAATATTTCTATATTGTAAATGTTTATATATATATTTTTTCTTCCAAGGGTCTATAGCTACAGATGTCAATCAGTTGTATTTTTCATAATTCAAAAAAAAATTTTTTTTCTTTTTTCGTACTACTACTTCCAGATTCATACTTCTGTGATTCGCTTAGAACTAGAATTATTCTTACATAATGTTTAACCTTACATTCTAAAAGTAAATACATTCGGTAGTATGGTCTGGCTATATAATAATGGATGCTTTGACTTACTCAGCGTTTACATGAAACTACTCTTTTAAAACATGATTACTCTCCCTTTTCTTGACATCTGGTTCTATATGAGGCATTTCACGTGAAACCGACAACGAAAAAAAAGTGAGGTTCTGAAATTCGTTCATATTAGGCGCATTTGTACTTCTAGGGTATATGAATGTGTACAATAATATTTTTGTTATTTGATGTTTAGTTGTTAAGATATGGGATTTTAAAGAATTCAAATTTTCACAGAAGGGGTTTTTTGAAATTTTATTTTCATATTGAAGTAAATTATAATTAAATAATAAATGTAGTGTTTTTTATAGAAAATTTACTGTTCTTTTTGATTTTCAAATGAGATTCCGAATTTGAATTTTTTTTCTAGTTTTAAACCGGAAGTGAATATTTAAAATATTTTTTTCAATAACTTCGACCATTTTAATTTTTACTTTTTTTAAAATTTAGGTATTAAATAACTTCAGAATGACACAAAAGGGTAAGGCAACAATAAATAATCAATTTTACTGAAACATTATCAACGTTTTAATGTATTTTTACATCACCAAACAACTTTAACAAGCGGCAGGTATCACGCTCAGAGCGACATGCACACACTCTAATTAATATATCTCCTAAGCTAATCCAGATCATATTCTGAAATTTTTATGGTAAATTGTTTACATGTTAAGCTTTATTTTACAGTAAAAAAAGTAAAAATTAAAATGGTCGAAGTTATTGAAAAAAATATTTTAAATATTCACTTCCGGTTTAAAACTAGAAAAAAAATTCAAATTCGGAATCTCATTTGAAAATCAAAAAGAACAGTAAATTTTCTATAAAAAACACTACATTTATTATTTAATTATAATTTACTTCAATATGAAAATAAAATTTCAAAAAACCCCTGCTGTGAAAATTTGAATTCTTTAGAATCCCTTATCTTAACAACTAAACATCAAATAACAAAAATATTATTGTACACATTCATATACCCTAGAAGTACAAATGTGCCCACTATGAACGAATTTCAGAACCTCACTTTTTTTTCGTTGTCGGTTTCACGTGAAATGCCCCATATGTGTCCAACATAAACATTTTTTTTATATGAAATGGTACTAGGGCGATACTTTAAGTCCTTCCGCACAGACACCTAAGCACACACATCGAGGCCGAAACGAATATGATCACCACTAGCATGAACTGTGAGCATAGTTGTGGCTCAATCGCCCAAAAAAAACGTTCGAGCGCAAACACACTGAAGGCGGGTTGGTTAGTTCTAATCACTGAAAATTAATGCATTGGTGCCAAATCGTTAAAGGTTTTGCATTGCCTTCTAATCGACTCACAAATTTCGTTGCTAACCAAGACCATCCTTTGCTGGTTTTTTTTTCTTGGGTAAATCTCTTGCTACATGATATCCAATTACCGATTGCGATTAAAACCAACCGCGCTAGTGTTGTGAACGATGAAATCCAAAATAAGTAGGAATGGGCCAATTGATTCAAGTATTGGTGCAGTAACCAGCATAATGTTCAAGTGGCCAAAAATTAGTTATACTCTATCAGGTACAACAAAAATCAGTTGTGTGCATCTCGGATCGCTTTCAGAAAGACTTCTCCTCTTCGCCCTTCGTTTGCTGATCCATTTGTATAACAAAATAAATCATTTCTCAAGCTAGAAACGAAGAAAAGCCACTTCGCTGTAAACTAAATACAAACAAACCAATCACGCTGGCTTTGTTGCCACACAGTACCGAAATTACTACCGGAGACATGTGCGATTGGCGTTAAAGGGTTAACTGTTTCGACACTGGGGATTCGCGCTTAACCTCAATCGTTTTGTCTCTTCTTCGATTCTTTTGGGACACACATGGCCTCTATCATATAGTCGATAGAAAAGGCGTGCACTGTTATTGTAACGGTACCTGGTCGGCACAAGAATTTCTAGGTTAAGCGGACGAGTGCCGGCACCACTCGGATGGGCTATCGAAAAATCTTTCAGCCTGTTGGCCTGTTTGCTTGGTCTTTCAAGCAAGAAAATCCCCGGCTAGAGCACTAATCACACCGAGTTTTAGCTGCTTTGCCCGCAAGATTCTTCCTCCTTCCACAACCGCCGTTACTCTCTTCAGAATTCATTATTTTACTTATCAATTTTTTCTGCAACTCGGGCCTATTTACTTTCGCGCGCAAAAGATACAATAACGCTTCTTCGCTACTCGCGATTCTCCTCCAGTTTTCGTTGATTTAATTACACTTGTGAACGCCACACTCTCCAGAATTTTCCAACCCACAACTTCACACCACGCGGACTTCTTTCCTCGCTAGTCCAGTCCGCTCGAGCTCAAAAAACGAATCCCTGTCTCCCTGGCAGCAATCCCACTCGTCCGTCCGCTAGCGGTTCTCCGCAAAAACCGGTCGGGTAGCTGCCCAAACCAGACTCCCGCTTGAGCGCTGCAAGCTGGTTTTTCTCGGTGTGCCTGGTTGCCGCTTCTGGATCCACCCAAAGATTCCAAAAATTATTATTTTTGCCTGCGTGCGCTATTACAACACAGGCATGAAGGCGAGTGCTTTAAGAGCAGTCATGCCTGAGAACCTTATGCCCGAATGTAAATTCCCAAGGCCTTGTTGTCGGGACCTACTACTCGAAAACAAGCATTGCCATGTTTGCTTGCTATGGTGGCCTTAAGGAATTTATTGTCGAGTTTGGCGTTGTAATGATCCACAGCCTTACTTTGACCGAAATTTTGGACGTAGACTGTGTCTCCTACTTTAAAACGAGGCTCTCGGGAGCGTAGGTTATAGACCCGCAGCTGAGTTTGTGTGGCTTTTAGCAATCGGTCTGACACCTCGCGGCGTATTTTTGCCATTCTTTCGTGTGGTAGCAATTCAGACTCAGGATCATTTAACGTTTGCAGCTTTCGCAGCAAAGCGTAGGAACTCCCGTGTCCGACTATGTTTTGGCCAAACACCACGAAATATGGAGCTCCAATCAAATGGAACAGGTCCTCTTCTAAATATGAGGTGATAGCTTTTGCGGATGCAGCCCGGAGTGGTTTTAAAAACGAAAATTTGGACAATTGGTCCAGGACTACTAGAATGAAAGTGTGCCCTGCCGACGACCGAGGGTATGGTCCAAGGAGATCGATGTACAAACGCTGAAAAGTGCGTTCCGGAACAACCATAAGACGCATGGGAGCTCGTAGAGTTTGGTTTGGCGCTTTGGTCATTTTGCAGACGTCGCACGAACTGACATACTCAGTGACTTGTTTGGTCATGGATGACCAGTAATAGAACTCTTTAAGCCGCTTGAGTGTTTTTCCGATACCCCCGTGAGCACTAAGTGGATGGTCGTGTGCTCGCTGTATTACGGAGGCATTCACTTCGTCCGGAACCCAAAGTTTCCATGCGTCTCTGTCCTTGGAAATGTCTCCAGTGGCATACTGGCACCGTTTGTACACGAATCCCTCCAGGACTCGTAAATCCGGCAATTGAGCTTGATTGTTAGAGATTTGTTTTGCAAGCTCTAAGTATTTTCCGCTACTGAAATGGGGAGAGGAAAGGTCGATATCTAAGGTGTTCGTAGAAATCTCTTCTATTTCTAGACCCTCCGGGGAAAATACGCACGATAGCGAGTCAGGCACCACATTTTGGCTTCCCTTACGATGCGAAATGGTGAAGTTGGAGCTTCAGAGCCCATCTGGCCAACCTGCCATGTAGGTCCGAGAGCGTCATAAGCCATTGTAGCGAGGCATGATCCGTGATGACCTCGAATTCATGCCCTTTCACATAGGCTCGGAACTTTTGATGGCTAATACGGCGGCCAGACACTCCTGTTCAGACACGGTGTAATTGCGTTGGGCACGGTTTAGTTTGTGTGACATATACGCTACAGGGACTTCTGCTCCGTCTCCAGTCTTCTGCATCAGCACTGCGCCTACTCCATGTTGACTCGCGTCACAATTTATGGCGAAGGGGCGTGTAAAATCGGGGCTGTGCAGAACTGGTGCTCTACATAGAGCGTCTTTCAAGTCGTGAAAGGCTCTGAGGCTCACATCATTCCACACAAACTTTCGCTTCCGTGATAGAAGGTCCGTGAGTGCGACAAATAGAGCTGCGAAATTTGGTACAAAGCGTCGGTACCAGCCACACATTCCAAGAAAACGTCGCAACTGCTTAATGGAAGTGGGTCTCGGGAACTCCGTTTAAGCTTGTACCTTGCTAGGATCTGTGCAAATCGTGCCATGACCAATTATGTGGCCCAAATATCGTACCTCTTTCATGAGGAACTTGCTCTTTTCAATATTAATAGTAAGTCCGGCTTTCCGTAAGCATACTGCGACTTCCTGGAGTAGCTGGAAGTGCTCACTCAGTGTCTCTGTGATCAACAGGAGGTCATCTAAGTAGACGAAGACTTGGTGGCGTAGGTGTGCTGGGACGACCTTATTCATCAACCGTTGCATCGTTTGGGGTGCGTTGCACAACCCAAATGGCATGGTGACGAACTGGTACAACAGACGACCCGGAACGGTGAAGGCTGTCTTCTCCCTGGACTTTTCATCTAATGGGATTTGCCAAAAGGCGTCCTTTAAGTCGAGGCTGGTTATAAACTGAGCTCTTGGGAGTCGACTTAGTATCCCATCGATGAGTGGTAAGGGATAAGCATCACTTTCCGTGCATCCAGACACAGTCTTACCTTCCCTGGTTTGACTACCAACGTTACGGGAGATGACCAACTTCTTTGGTACTCCTCAATTACCCCCATCGCAAGCATTCTGTCCAGTTCGACATAAAATAATTTTTCCACCGCCGGAGAGATGGAGAAATGCCGCTGTTTTATAGGTTTGTTGCTTCCCACATCAATCACGTGTGAGATTAAGGTGGTACGCCCTAGTCCTTCTCTAGCATAGGACGGAAAGCTGGCGATGACGGAACTGAGAATGTCTTGTTGAACTGGTGTTATAATATGACGATGACTCTCTGGTTCCAGTGAGTTCACCGTCGTGGGGTTCAAAGTTGTTGGCTCGACAAATAAGTCAGCCGCCAGGTTGAAAAGTCTCACAAAATCCACTCCCAGATACAGCTCCTGGCTTAGGGAAGGGATAATCACGAATGATAACGTTTTCGTTTTACCGCGGAAGGTGATGGTACCTGTGGTTTTACCTACTGCGCGATGTTGGGTGCCGTCCGCAGTCTTCAAGCTTAAATGAAGCTTATCTATGCGGCGTCAGTTGTTTTCAAGAAACTTCTTCACAAAACCTGCGATACAGCTAACGCTAGCCCCAGTGTCAATCAAGCCACGAACTTTTTCTTCAACAAATAAAGTGACATAAGCATGTGAACGGAGGTCATCTGTGGGCCGGTCCACTATAGTGGCCGCAAAGTAACGTCTTTTGGTGCGCAGAATCTTCTTCCAGAAGCACCTCAGTCGACGGGTGGACCTCTTCGAAGCCGCTGAAGGAAGCTCCTCCACACCAAAAATACGCTGTCTGGCTCGGCGGTATTCGAGCAAACGCACGTGATAAGGCTTATGTTGCATGGAGTTATTGCGGGCCTGCAAAAAAATGAATCCTCTGAGGGAGGCGACAGATTATACGAATGATTATCTCGCGGTAAGATGCGTATAAGATTAGCGTGGTTGCTTGAGTCAACGTTTTTCGTTTTTGGTTCTAAACTACTGGAGAGTACAGGGGCTACGACGGGGTTTACTCTAAGGGCCGGTACTAAACTCGGGGAGACCTCGGATGTTGGTGAGGCCTCTCCGTTTTCCAGTTTTTTCGCTGCATACACAACTCACATTTGGATTTGTATACACCTGTTTTCCCACATCCATAGCAGAATATGATGCGCTCTGCTTCGCACTCATCGTAGAAGTGTCCTGTCTTCCGGCAGTTCCAACAATGACGTTGATCCCGTAGTTCTGATAGAGTTAAGTTCGGAGAATTGCTATCAACAGGTTCTTGCTGCATAATAGCAGTGATCGGCGAAGATTCGGATGACATAGGCGAGTAGTGGTCAGTGCCTAACTCCGAGACTAGTTGTCGTGGGCCAAAAGGGTGTCGTGCTTGAGGGCGAAAGATACCTCTCTGAGCATCTAGGTTTTCCTGTCTCCACGCATAGATGCGCAGCATTTGTACCGAGGTAATTGGAAGATGCAGCAGACTGTTACGGAGGTCCATACGCAAGTTTAAGCGCAGTAACTCCGTCAGCTCAACATCACCTATGGGAGACGTCAAGCGGTCCATAAGCCGGAGAATGCTGTCGCAGAACACATCGAATGGTTCGTGTAGACCCTCCTTCCAGCTGCGAATTAAGTCTCGAATTTCTAACTCGGACATACCATCTCCGAAACGATCTCGTAACGCCTGGCAAAATGCGTGCCATTCCATATATTCCGCGCCACGTAAGTGCCTCCAGTACCAGTCCGCTGCTTCTTCCACCATTAAAACGTGCAGAAACTGGCATAGCAAGCTGATATTACCTCGAAAGGTGTTTCGAGTTAGTGTGCGGACCTGAAACAAAAATTTATTTATTGGGAGAGATCCCTGTCGGCCGCTAAACTTCAGGTTCCACCCTTGGATAATGGTTAGGGCCCGTTCGGTGGAGAGCGGGTTGAGTCGAATTCTTTGGTCGACTGAATCATCCAACACAGGACGATAGCGTTCACAGAACCTTGTGGAGTGTGCGCCTGCGCCAGACTCGCTATCTCTTGCCTGACTCCGTCTCGTACCAGTTGAGGCAACCATTGCTGTAATTGTTGAAGGGTAATCGCCGGAGTATTTTCGGCCTCCGGTTGGCTGGATATCATGTCTGCGCGCTCATCCCTTTCCACGTTCACTTGCCGTAGAGGGGACTTCGCAGTAGTTGCGGCTCCTTGCTCTGGTGTAGGGGACACCATTCGCCGAGCTGTCTGTGATCGAGTTTGGTACCGAGATGATCTTGGTATAGCTCCTTGAGATTGATTCAGAGGTCAAGGTTCCTCTTCTGCCGAAGGACCCGTAACTCCTCTCCGGTTTCTCAAGGTGATCGGTTTTAGATCTCTAGGATTGCAGAGCTGCCGACACAAGGGACAGCTTGGATTTTCTCTTAGCCATTTCTCCATGCACACGGCGTGGAACACGTGAGAGCAAGTGGCTTGCACGGCTGGCTCCTCTCCGACGTACTCACAGGCACAAATAGGGCAAACGATGTCGCTGGGGCGAACTGTTGCAAGCGGACTGTGTCTACGCGACATTTTCATATCCAATTTCTACTACCAAAAAAATATTTTTAACCGACAAGATCTCCTAGATTTGGGCTACTGTTATTATGGTGGAAAAAAAATTTGAATATATATATTTTTTTTTCTAAATATTTGAGAGTTTCCTTTTTTGTTCCTCCCTGCCTCTGACCAATGGAAAGGATCCTCGGCTGAGTAGTAAGCATCCACCGAAGTTCATCTTCCATCGAGAGTGCACATTTACGTCATTACAAAGAGAGAAAAAATGTTTCCGAAAAAAAATGTCAAAAATTTACCGAGGCGAGTGAGCAGACAACTCCGAGCTGCCAGAAGAGCGGACGAACGCACGCGCAATTTAGCACTCAGTGCTCCGTAATTCCTGCGACCCCCGTTATCCCGGGTACGTGGCTCACTTCACCTGTACCGCATAAAAAAAATTATAGGGAACTCCCAATACACAAAGGCAAGGTACAGATCGAACCTTTCACGAGACCAATCAAGGTGGATTTTACCAAGTTGGTAGTTCTCCAGCGAAAGAGACGAGCCTCCTTGCGAGTACAAGTACGCAGGACATCACGTTGGGATTCACTTTCGCGAATTCAAAAAAAATTGGAAGGAGAGTTGGACGACCTGCACTTCAAAAAAATTACTCAAGTGGGCTATTGCTCACTAAGTCCAACCTCTCCCTTTTTGAGTAACCCCATTGGAAAACCCTGGATCGATAAGATCAATTTCCAAGTCAACATTTGACTGGCGATAAGCTGTTTGGGGCCCCACGTTGGGCGCCATTGTAATGAAATGAGTAGGAGCGAACGTTGTCGCTTCGAAATTTCAAGCCAACAGGACTTTCGTCTTGTTGGCCTCAATGAACGTTAAGTCCCCGGGACGAGGCAACGAGCCCATGTGTCGTTCAGACGAATTCGGGTTCGGCCTCTACCTAGCTAGAGGAGTGATGGCTGCTGGCAGGCCAGCTCAGCTCGGCGCGTATCGTCGTGGGTGCGTTCTCTAGCATCAGTCCCGAATCTCATTTCCAGAGATTCAGCTATCAAATTGCCCGCTTACATACCGACAAAAAAAATTCATTAAACAAAGCAAACTATTCATCTTGTGAGGCTATACCTCCTTCGTTACTTTACACAAAGAATTCTCGCACGCATACCGAGATAATACCGCGTTAAAGGGCTGCCCGAGAGAAAAAAATCTTTACGTTACATTGGTCTATTGTTGGAATTCCGAAGCTACTCAAAACAAAAACAGGCAAGAAAGAAAAGAAAACGAAAGACTACCGCGTACCGAAACAATCTCTCGGGTGGCCGTGCCACTCTCAATTTGGAAGACGAGCTTCAGCGGAGCTCGCCAGGCGCAGATGTCGCTGCCTGGGCCCACCCTACCATGGCCTAGTGCTTGCGTGTCCGCATGTGTTGTGCGCACTAGGCCCACCACTACTCACCTTGGCCGGTCTATTCCGTTATCTGTTGGAAATGGAGGTCATTCGAGAGGGAGAGCCCTCAAGGAAACTCTGGATTATTCAATTCATTATAAATTTATTCATTCTCACTTCGAAAAGGTACAAATTACTAGAAAAAATATATAACTAAAGAGGCGAAACGCTAGAAAATTTAATTTGTGATTATTATAAACTACTTTAAGGTATATAAAAAAAACTTTACTTTACTGATGGTAGCGATTTGTTTTCTTGAAATATTTCTATATTGTAAATGTTTATATATATATTTTTTCTTCCAAGGGTCTATAGCTACAGATGTCAATCAGTTGTATTTTTCATAATTCAAAAAATTTTTTTTTCTTTTTTCGTACTACTACTTCCAGATTCATATTTCTGTGGTTCGCTTAGAACTAGAATTATTCTTACATAATGTTTAACCTTACATTCTAAAAGTAAATACATTCGGTAGTATGGTCTGGCTATATAATAATGGATGCTTTGACTTACTCAGCGTTTACATGTAACTACTCTTTTAAAACATGATTACTCTCCCTTTTCTTGACATCTGGTTCTATATGTGTCCAACATAAACATTTTTTTTATATGAAATGGTACTAGGGCGATACTTTAAGTCCTTCCGCACAGACACCTAAGCACACACATCGAGGCCGAAACGAATATGATCACCACTAGCATGAACTGTGAGCATAGTTGTGGCTCAATCGCCCAAAAAAAAACGTTCGAGCGCAAACACACTGAAGGCGGGTTGGTTAGTTCTAATCACTGAAAATTAATGCATTGGTGCCAAATCGTTAAAGGTTTTGCATTGCCTTCTAATCGACTCACAAATTTCGTTGCTAACCAAGACCATCCTTTGCTGGTTTTTTTTTCTTGGGTAAATCTCTTGCTACATGACATCCAATTACCGATTGCGATTAAAACCAACCGCGCTAGTGTTGTGAACGATGAAATCCAAAATAAGGAGGAATGGGCCAATTGATTTAAGTATTGGTGCAGTAACCAGCATAATGTTCAAGTGGCCAAAAATTAGTTATACTCTATCAGGTACAACAAAAATCAGTTGTGTGCATCTCGGATCGCTTTCAGATAGACTTCTCCTCTTCGCCCTTCGTTTGCTGATCCATTTGTATAACAAAATAAATCATTTCTCAAGCTAGAAACGAAGAAAAGCCACTTCGCTGTAAACTAAATACAAACAAACCAATCACGCTGGCTTTGTTGCCACACAGTACCGAAATTACTACCGGAGACATGTGCGATTGGCGTTAAAGGGTTAACTGTTTCGACACTGGGGATTCGCGCTTAACCTCAATCGTTTTGTCTCTTCTTCGATTCTTTTGGGACACACATGGCCTCTATCATATAGTCGATAGAAAAGGCGTGCACTGTTATTGTAACGGTACCTGGTCGGCACAAGAATTTCTAGGTTAAGCGGACGAGTGCCGGCACCACTCGGATGGGCTATCGAAAAATCTTTCAGCCTGTTGGCCTGTTTGCTTGGTCTTTCAAGCAAGAAAATCCCCGGCTAGAGCACTAATCACACCGAGTTTTAGCTGCTTTGCCCGCAAGATTCTTCCTCCTTCCACAACCGCCGTTACTCTCTTCAGAATTCATTATTTTACTTATCAATTTTTTCTGCAACTCGGGCCTATTTACTTTCGCGCGCAAAAGATACAATAACGCTTCTTCGCTACTCGCGATTCTCCTCCAGTTTTCGTTGATTTAATTACACTTGTGAACGCCACACTCTCCAGAATTTTCCAACCCACAACTTCACACCACGCGGACTTCTTTCCTCGCTAGTCCAGTCCGCTCGAGCTCAAAAAACGAATCCCTGTCTCCCTGGCAGCAATCCCACTCGTCCGTCTGCTAGCGGTTCTCCGCAAAAACCGGTCGGGTAGCTGCCCAAACCAGACTCCCGCTTGAGCGCTGCAAGCTGGTTTTTCTCGGTGTGCCTGGTTGCCGCTTCTGGATCAACCCAAAGATTCCAAAAATTATTATTTTTGCCTGCGTGCGCTATTACACACTAGAGTGCCGATGTGAAGATGAATCATATCTGCTATAGGGCCGTGGATAGGCCACGCTGCGTGGCGAACGTTGATTTTTTTTTGGGTGCCGTTGTTTGTATGTTACTTTTTCAATATTGATAGCACGTGAAAGTAATGTACGCGCATGTTCCTAAAAATTGAATTCTACACAGCTTTGTCATATTTAACGTTTTGATGGAAGCCATGGTTTTGGAGGTATGAAGAGAATTGAAAATCCACCTGCTAGCAAAATGTTCGGTCAAGCTACTATTTGACTGTATTAATACAATAAGAAACACTTGTAGCTAACTAAAAAAACTCAATTGACAATGAATCATGTAAAAATGAACCTGAAGCGAATGAGTCATATTGAAGGATTCATTGACAGATCCAGTTTTCTTAGCAAGCTACCAGTGTTTAGAGTTAAATGTTCGCAGCTTTATTAAAATATTACTTTATTCTTGTGTAAGAGACTTATTTCTACACTGAACGCACTATTGGCATTAAAGAAAACACACACCACACACACACACACACACATATATATATATGTGTGTGTGCGTTTGTGTGTGTGTGTGTGTTCATTCCATGTATTGTATACATTTTCATATATTTTCAAGCTATATAAATCCAATTACGTCAAATATTTGTTTATTGCTTTTCAAAGTTTTACTAAATTGGATGTAATTGATAGCATGATTCTTTTTGAATGGTTTTATTAATAATGATTACTAAATGAGGCTGGTTGTTTTTAATTATATATGTACAATAAGGATGACATGTTTGTTATTATTTTTATTTCTGTAAAATCTATTGTCGAGTATGGTTGCAGCTCTCTATCTGAAATGTCTCTTGCTAATTTGTCCAATGCATGGCGTGATTTATGTGTTTTAGTTTTTCTTTTATTAATGATAATCTAAATTGAATATCGAAATTTGTTTGACTATGTTACGTTTACCACGCTACGTGGTCGACCCACAACTCATAAGGACAAAATGGGGGTCTGCCCTGTTCTTGAAGATCCCAAACCACCGTGCGGGTAAACGCTGTCTTGAACGAATTGATAATGTTACGTTCGCCACTTCACGCAGTCAAGCCAATTAATGAAATATTTTGTTATTAATGAATTATAGTGCTTTTATTGAATTATATTATTCTTATTGAATTATATTGTAGGAAGTAGAGGTTTGAATTATATGGTAAGGAATATAAGTTGAGTTATAAATGTAGAGGAGATGTAGGTATGTAAGGATATGAGATTAGATAACTAAGTAGGTAGCAAGTGCGTTATGGAAAGTGTTCCTGACAACGTCACAGACCCTACAGATAAGTTGCCAGCAAGGACGGCAACAAACACCGATCACCCAATCGCTGCAACATATCCAAACACAGGCTCCGCCCGGTCTACGATGCGCCCAATGGAGTTCCAAATGCGCCGGTGATACTCAGAACCATTGGTACTTGCATTTCACCATGGTTAACGACTGCCACGAGTATTTCACCAGACAGGCAGCAGTCACAGCATTTCCCCCGCATCGTAACACAACGTCTGACGCTGACCAAACCAGCTCCCAAAACTTTTGAAAGCTGCGATGGGGTCAACTGCCCAGCTGAATGGGCATTGACCACCGACACGGAAAAACGGGACTGGGCTTTTGCATAAATAGTATTGCGAGAGCAGCTGACGGGTTTTTTTTACGTCGACCGCTTGTGCGAAACTGTGTGGCTTTTTTTACGTCGATCGCTTGTACGAAACTGCGTGGCTTTTTTTACGTCGATCGCTTGTGTGAAGCTGTGTTGGTTTTTGGACGTCGGTGTTTGGTTGGTGCGAAGCTGCGGTTTTGGCTTACCGTCGATCTTGTGGTTCGAGTGAGAAGTTCGAAGACGAGCGACTCCAACCCGGTGTTTATTCAGTGCGAAGCTGCAGTTTTGCTTTACGTCGATCTTGTGGTTCGAGTGAAAAGTTTGAAGACGAGCGACTCCAACCAACCCAACCCCCACGACATCGACCAGGACAACGAAGGAAGAAGAATTCGGCCGATAGGAGGAGTGGAGCGAAATTTAATAGGACGGCGGACAACAAGCGGAGGAAGTAGGATAAGGAACAAATTGTGATTAGATTTAAATGTATGTAGTTAGGATTTAGATAGGTTTTAGTAAGCAGGAAATAAATAAGCTCATTGGATTATAAAATTGTGTTATCGCGTTTCCGGCTTTTGTGTTCTCTTTGTTCCAGATTCCCTTGTTGGTGGTTTTGGGGTCGTCATGGACCCCTTTCCCGTTTCAGGGTTCGCGGACAGGGCAGTCCCGGCGCAGAAACGGATGGCGCCCTTTGTAAAATGTGTTTTCCCACACCCCTCTTCGCGGGTGAAGCCGGGTGGGATTGCCCGAACCGTGGCCAGGGTCGGTGAGCGTTACGAAAAATAAGGGCGTAATAACTATTGGCTTTAAAAAAAATTGAATTTGGTTTGCTTTTTTCGTAGTATTATTAATTAGTTCTTGTAATCGCTTTGAAAATGGGAATTGAAATTTTCAACATATCTTTACGTTTTGAGGTCTTCAGAGTATATTTTAAGTGTTTTTAGAAAGAAGTATGTATGTGTGTATGTACGTGCGTTCGCGGATAGTTTTTCTACGAGAATAACTCACGTGAACGAAGTCGTATCGACTTCGTTGAGGTGTCAATCGAAGCGCCTTTAAAATTTTAAGAGCTGATTAGCTTTTGGAAAACTTCGGACAGGGGGGAGGGTTTGCTGTTTTGACCCCTTGAAGGTCATTACTGTTATGCACTATATCTCATGAACCAAACATGGAATTTGCATTATTGAGGTGCTAATCGGCGCATATTAACATTAGTGTAATTTTATCAATTTTTTTCCAAAGAAGCCGTTTTTTGATTTATTGAAGAAAGTGCAAAAAATTTAGGGTTTTTTTCATAAACAATAAATTTTTAGCCTGATTTTCAAACTGCAGTCATCATGTTTATAGCATTTCTATACTGCGAATAGTTGTTGAGAAAAAACCAGGAAATTTTTTTCTAATGACGATGAAAAAATTGAATAAAAAATCATTAAGTCATCATGACCTTCAAGGTCGTGCATGTCAGTCACTATATTTCGCGAACCAAATATGGTATTTTTATCACTAAGATGTCACTCGACGCGTCTTAACATTTTCAAGATGTTTTTCAGTTTCTACAAAATCGTTGGAGCCATTTTTTAATTAAAAAAAAATTGGGGCATTCCACGTGAAACCGACAACGAAAAAAGTGATGTTTTGAAATTCGTTCATATTGGGCATATTTGTACTTCTAGGGTATATGAATGTGTATACATAATATTTTTGTTATTTGATGTTTAGTTGTAAAGATATGGAATTCTATAGAATTTAAATTTTCACAGCAGGCGTTTTTTGAAATTTTATTTTCATATTGAAGTAAATTATAATTAGATGATAAATGTAGTGTTTCGTATAGAAAATTTACTGTTCTTTTTGATTTTCATTAGAACGTTGATAATATTTCAGAAAATTGATTTGTTATTGTTGCCATACCTGTTTGTGTCATTCTGAAGTTATTTAATACCTAAATTTGAAATAAAATGTAAATTATTTCCATTCCATTTTACATCTAAGCTTTTAGGAATTTTTCTTTAAACTTTAAACTTTAGGAGCCAGTAAATTTAATGGATTAAAGTGCCGATCACCGTTGGGAGACAAAAAAGTCAATCAAAATGATAAAACTTATTAACGAACGTAGCTCACTATGAGGTTAGAACAACAATGAAAAAAAAAATGGAAAGCAAGCGTTGCTTGCCTTCATGCTTTTATCTCTTTCTATTATGTAATTCTGAATCGTTTTGATGAGGTGATTCTTTTTGCAATTAAGAGATGGTGCTTTTATTCGTATTTTGTCACCAAAATATGAGAAAAAATCACGTAAAATATTGTTTTATTTTGAAAATGGTTTCTACACATTATTACTTCCAAAATATTACATTTTATTTTAAATTTAGGTAGACAATAACCTGAGAATGTCACAAAAGGTTAATGTAACAATTACAAATCAATTTTACTGAAACATTATCAACGTTTTAATGTATTTTTACATCACCAAACAGCTTTAACCAGCGACAGGTATCACGCTCAGAGCGACATGCACGGACTCTGATTAATATATCTTTAACTAATCTAGATTCGATTCTGCAATTTTTATGGTAAATTGTATGCATGTTAAGCTTTATTTTACAGTAGAAAAAATAAAAAATAAAATGGTCGAAATTATTGAAAAATTTTTTTTTTACATATTCACTATCGGTTTAAAACTAGAAAAAAAATTCAAATTAGGAATCTCACTTGAAAATCGAAAAGGACCATAAATTTTCTATACGAAACACTACATTTATTATCTAAGAATAATTTACTTCAATATGAAAATAAAATTTCAAAAAACCCCTGCTGTGAAAATTTAAATTCTATAGAATCCCATATCTTCACAACTAAACATCATATAACAAAAACACTATGTATACACATTCATATACCCTAGAAGTACAAATGCGCCCAATATGAACGAATTTCAGAACATCACTTTTTTCGTTGTCGGTTTCACGTGAAATGCCCCAATTACAAAAATGTTTGATTTTTTCATAAAAGAAATTTTTTTTAACCTAATTTGCAAAACACAGTAATTAATGTTTATAAAACTTATAAGTTCTTATCAGATTTGAAGAGAAACCAGCAAAATCTTTTTCCATGAAGACAGAAAAAAATTGATTGAAAATAAAAACAATTATCAAATCCACCATGTAAAAGTGTTCAAACGAATAATATTACCTGATAACTCTTATTTAAACGACGTTGTTGTTGAATCAATCAAAGTTTATTAATTTTTGCTTGATATGAGCAGATTTTTAATAGTTTATACAGTAACGTGTTTTCATTTTAATAAAAAAACTTCTTACATTTTGCGAAAAAAAATTAATCAAATTTGCATTTGTGGTAATTAACGCTTTGTAGGGTTAAATGTTTTGTTGTCAATACTTTGCAAGATCATATGCTTTAAAAAGTTTCCATAAAATAAAAAATTTTAGTAAATTTATTCTTTAGTAATCATAAGATTTCAATTACTTCCGCCATCATCATTCGTGATGCTTTTTAGGTTTTACATATATTTAAATCTATTTTTGACTGCATATTCAATATTTTTCAAGACCAACAGAAATTCAAAATTAATTATTAATCTCATTGATGTAAAATCGTGAAATAATAAAAATGCAGTGATTATGCCGAAGTGGTAGCATTCAATTTTGCTAGCGGTCTTTTGTTCTTCAAGCATCGACATGAAAATAACAAATAATGTAGATAAAGCCCCCACCGATTGATCCGCGTGAATATTCAATGAAATCAATCTGTCCCCATCGACCAAAAACCTTACGTAATCAATGAACCCTCCCTCCCTCTAGATGATATGATTGATATTAACTCATTCATGTTACTGCTATGAATACCTCTCATTATTATTATTTAAAGTATTGTTATTTTCAAAATTATTATTGTGTCTAATGTTTTTGATGTTTATGTATATATTACTGGGAAGTTGATCGTTGGGACTTCAAGGGTGGCACCTCGCGGCTTGTTCATATTTCTCATCACCTCATCTTCGTTTTCGGATCGAACTTGCAGTTTGCGGGTTAGTAATGATATTCAAGGTATTATTATTGAGATGCAAGCGTTATCAAATGCTAAATTAATCGGAGTCTCATAAAAATATTTCAAAACTCCACGAATTTACCCGAAGTCAGCCGAACGACGCGAGTTATAGTTGGACTATTTGTTAAGTCCCAAAAAAAAATTAAATTGAAATTGTTCCTAACGTGGAACTTTTAAATAAAACTCGAAAGGTTTTCACGGAATAATGACTTTATTACAATTGAACTTGACAGAACTGAATCGCAACCGAAGACTGCCATCTAGACTATCTTATATGTCTACATATAGGGTTTGAATCGCCAAAACAATATTCGTCTTATCTGAATATTCCCACAATAAGAGGATGTGCTAAGTATGCAATATCAAGCAGCGGATGTGAGATGCGGATATTGCATTTTTGTTTATCAAAGAATTTTTAATTAAATTTGTTGGTCTGTATCGGATATGATATGCAACATTGTATTTTTTTGTATCAGAATATGATATGAAGAATGCAACATTGTATTGATATAATGTACATGTTATTCGGAAAGGATTTTGGAGAATTTGGTAGTAATGCTATTGTCTATGTTATGTGTAACTCCTCCCTCCTTATGTTTAGCGTTGTCCTCAACGTTACTTATGTTGGGCATTTCGATATCATTACTTTTATTATTTTTTACGTTAATTTTTATGGTTTGACGATTCTTACAAAAGAAGTATAATACAATTATAAAAATGAGTATAATAATGGTAAGTATAAAAAAAATAGATCCAGTGGCTATAGTATTTCTTTTACTGACGTATTTTACTTCTTCGATTTTTTCCATATTTTTGATATTTTCTAATTGTAGATCTTCAAAATTAAGTTTATAATTATATTCTGATAGTGTTTTTATTGGTTCTAACGTTAAAACTTGTTGAAACTCTTTCACTGTATTTGTAAATACTTTTCCTTCAATTTCTATTTTACAATTACTGAATCTAATAATATATATTCCTTTCAGTCTATACGTTTTTTCGTCACAATTCTGATTTATTATATCGTTTATATTTACAATTAATAACAAGCCTTTTTCTATTTCTTCTGTTTTAGTCTCATTACTTATTTTAATAATACAATTTATGTTAGAGCAGGATAATTCATTTTTTAACAATTTTGCTCGTTTTTGAATTTCAAAATATCGTCCATTATATAACACTGTTTCCTTTATGTCTATGTTTAATGTTTCTGAATTTACATTAGGTATTTGTTTAACATAGTATGATAATAAAGGTGCGGTTAAAATAGGTACATTGATGATAAAAGTTATGGTTCCTTCTTTAATTAATACACTTATCGTGATTTCTTTGAGTTCATCAACGGAGAGGTTATGGGATGTTTTATATCGATCATGTTCACTGATCTCTATTTGGTGGAATCCTTTCGCCAAATCTAACGTTGTGCAGTATTGTGATTTACCTAATTTGTCAAATATACTTTCGATATTAGGAATAGGAAACTTGTCTTCGATGGTTTCCTCGTTCAACTTTCTGTAGTCTATTACAATTCTCCATTTTTGTTTACCGGAGTTGTCCATTTTCTTTGGTACAATCCATATAGGTGCGTTATAAGGAGATGTAGAAGGTCGTATAATTTTTTGTTTTAACATGTCTTCGATTTGAGATTTAACTTCTACTTCGTGTACATGGGGAAATCGGTAAATTTTAGAATACAAGGGTTTGTTGGATTTAGTTACTATCTCATGTTTAGTTTGGGTGGTGCACGTTAAGTTATCACCTTCCTTGTAGAATATATCCTCATTTTCTCTGAGTATTTTTCTCAAGGTATTGGTTTCCTCATTGTTTAAGGTTTCAAATAACTTTTGTTTGGCACTTAATTGGGGTTGCAATTCGCTTTGAAGATTTATCTCTTCGTGTATTGCATAGTTAAAGAATAGTATCTTATTATTTACCTTGATACTACCTGTTCCCAAGTCTAAATATGCATTTAAAGGGTGTAGAATATTTTGTCCTATTATGGCTTTAAACTGTTTGTCAGAAAAATCCATAATATTCCAAAGTATTTTATGAGATATTGGGAGTTCGAATTCTCGAGGCATATTAGATTTTAATTTTTCAGTAACATTGTATGTTCCTGCTAAACCGTATATTGGAATAGGTACGTCTAATTGAAATTTCTCGTTTTTCAAAAGATAGCGTTTGTCTATACTAGATGTTGATGCTCCAGTATCTACTAGTACAGGGATTATCTGATTATCAATGTTAAGGTTAATTATAGGTAAAGGGTTTCCGAGGCAGTTATGTGAAAATTTGTGTCCATCGCTCGGGATTTTGTCGATACTGGTTACTTTGACGATAGATATTTGAGTTATCTACTTGCATTTGTTCTGGACGGTTTAATACACGATTGTTTTTTCGTTGGTACCTTCGATTAGAGTTGAATATATTATTGGTATTTTGGTTATTCCAGTGGTTATTATTATTTTGATTTAGGTAATTATTTTGGTGGTTATTATAACCTGGTTAAAAATTGTTATTGTAATTATTATTATGTTGGTTGTTACTATTTTTGTGTGGATTTCTGTTCCGAAGATTAGAATTGTAATCTTCACTAGGTTGGTTATCGGTATTTTGTTGAATTTCCTTCAACAGATTATATGCCTGATCCAAAGTGTTACAATTTCTGGTTTCAAGTAGGAAACTTTTATATTCAGGTAAAAGGGATTTGAATTTATTTAAAACCAAACTCTCGTTACGGACAGGATTGAACTCATTGTGGAAGTCTCTCTGCGGATCTTGCAGGTATTTTGTATTAAGTCTGTTTAGTAGATTAATTAACTTATGGTATGTATCATCAATATTCCTATTATTAACACTTACCCCATGAATACAATTTACAATATTGTTGAATGTTTGGTTGATCACGTATATCGATAATAATATCGCTTTGATGCTCTGCCAATTAGGGTCTGGAATCTTCTGGATTGTGTTCCTCGCTGGTCCTTGCAGTTTGTGCAGGATTAGGCGGAAGATATATGTTTGTTGATCACCTGGTTGTGTGAGGTTGAGGATCGTGGTTGCCTCATCTATCCATCCAGACAGTGCGTATTGTTCGTTGTTGCCGGTGTAAAAAGGTAATCGCCTAACTTCCTTCAGCAGCTCCTCGAAGCTCAGCTCTAGTAGAAGTGGTGCGAGTATTTCAGCCATTATTATTTTTTATTTCAGTCCGTGTAGATGTGGTCCTGGTTCCTTTGGGAATGCAGCAAGTTTTCACACACTTTCGATATTTTATTTTTATTAGTGAACAGGTCCTTTACCCCAGCCTCAGGGAAAGGTTTTAAAGGTCGACTCAGGCTTGACGCACAACCTCCTGTTCGTATTTTAATACCTAGTGAATTTGCACTTCACTAGGGTTGTAAATAGTGTTTATAAATCAACACTATAGGGTTCCCGATCGTTTGAGCGTTAATTTGCGTTTTTCCAATTTTGCGTATTCGTCGCAATTGGATTTATTTGTTCCTTACACAAAGTGTTTAGCGGAACCGCGAACTTTTAGGGTTTTTTATCGTCTTAAATAGGACTTCCTCCCTCCTTAAGACGTCAACTGCACCAGTTATAGTTGGACTATTTGTTAAGTCCACAAAAAAATTAAATTGAAATTGTTCCTAACGTGGAACTTTTAAATAAAACTCGAAAGGTTTTCACGGAATAATGACTTTATTACAATTGAACTTGACCGAACTGAATCGCAACTGAAGACTGCCCTCTAGACTATCTTATATGTCTATATACAGGGTTTGAATCGCCAAAACAATATTCGTCTTATCTGAATATTCCCACAATAAGAGGATGTGCTAAGTATGCAATATCAAGCAGCGGATGTGAAATGCGGATATTGAATTTTTGTTTATCAAAGAATTTTTAATTAAATTCGTTGATCTGTATCTGATAGGATATGCAACATTGTATTATTTGTATCAGAATATGGTATGAAGAATGCAACATTGTATTGTTCGTATCAGGATATGATATGAAGAATGCAACGTTGTATTGATATAATGTACATTTTATTCGGAAAGGATTTTGGAGAATTTGGTAGTAATGCTATTGTCTATGTTATGTGTAACTCGCGCGATAATTCACGAACGCAGAGTTTCGGTGCAGCCAAAGGTTCAGCAGATTTTCTACTTAAACCGAACCTTCGGTTGGTCATTATTTCATCTGTGATATCTTGAAACGCTTGGAATGCCCTGACGTATCATGTCGCACCATTTTTTACTTAAACTTTTCAGGCACTTCTTACTATAATTTCTACATTGTTGCAGATATTTTGCAGCTTCTTTGTTACTTAAGCATGTAAACAATTACAAAAACCATGAACTATGCACACTTGTCAAACAATACACTCAGCGAAATTACTATAAGCGCATACATTATTTGAAGCAAACCTTTTGCGCAATAAACCATAATAAAATGAAAGAAGTTTGAATTGGTTCAAGCAGTAATTATATATATTAAATAACAAGATAAACTTTCGTTTATAGAAAATTATGATGACATAAATGAAAACAATGTTAAAAAAATATAATTTTAAAGCAAAATTCAATAAGCGCATAAAAGTTTTAAATATTTTAAAAATAGAAACAAATTTAGTATTATCACTTTATCGGTCTTAATACTTACTTTGTATGGCTTCTTTTGCTTCGAATAACGTCGAGAATTCGATTCAGTATGGATTTTATTAGATTGTCAATCGCTATGGTATCCATTTCCTCCCAGCATTTGCAAATTTCCCGTTTTATCGACGAAGTATCCAAATATTGACGACCTTTTTCGTAAATTCGTCAAGCCATGGTACCCCATAGATTCTCTATAGGGTTTCAATCAGGGCTGCAAGCAGGCCATTCCATCAAACCAATGTTTGTCTTCTGAAACCAATGTCGTTACAGACGTGCATTATGTGCTTCTGCATTGTCTTGTTGGAAAATGATGCTATCATCGTCTGAAAGGTTTTCCAAAAAAGGAATGACAACAGCTTCAAGGAGTTTACAATACTTTTCTTCATTCAATTTGGTAGAAATGAAGCACAACTTTAACTTTCCGAGTGTTGAAAAAGCACCCCAAACCATCACAATTCCTCTCCGAAAATTCCGACTATATCGAACTGGATTTTCCTTACGAAAATCGTGCCAATATGAGCTTAAACCATCGGGCCCGGCCAGATAATTTTTTTCGTCAGAAACGATGAAGGACTCTCATTTTTTAGTCCAGTTCATGTGGTCTTTGGCGAAAGACAATCTCGCTAATTTATGGTGCACCTTAAGCGTTGGTTTCCTCTTTGGTTTTTTATTAAGTAAATGTGGATTGTGATGCGAAATTTGCTGGACTCGACTTTTCGTGACAGGAAGATCGTAATTGGCCACAATTTGTGATGCATTCAGCTTATTGTTTGTATTTTCTGCTGCAATAAAAATAGTTTGCCTCCGATGAAGCTTGGAATTTCCCTTTTTCGCCATATTTTTTCTGTATTTTGTGCTTAATTTGATAAAGCTCCTTATAACACACTCGGAACGTTTAATAAGGCGCGCAATTTGTCGATTGGAAAGACCACTGGACTTAAGAGTGTGTATTTTTTGTTTTTTCGTCATCGGTTAGAACTTTTCCTTTGGGCATAGTTAGCTACCAATTAAAATATGTCTCAATTTCACACTGATTCTTTTAATAAGCTTACACACTTGCCGTGTTTATTTAATAATTAATTTCTACGTAAATAAAGTCTGCTGTACTTCAATTTGTTTCTCAGTGCGCTATCGAATTTCGCACTGACATTTGGCTGTTATGTACTTCTTCTTTATTGAAGAAAATGAAAGTCTAATTTGAGATTTGATGTTGCAGTTACGATTTGTTTAGCAATTGAAATAATTAGATAAACATACGGAAAAATAGAAATCCTTTCTGCAAAAGTTAGCTAGTGTTTCAAGAATGCGTTTATAGTAATTTCGCTAACTGTAGATACAGATATCACAGAAAAATAGAGATAATACAAAACTATACTCACGTTAAACAGTTTCACTTTCATTATTGATTTGCTTTAAATTGACGTATGAATGCGATTGCAGGTCATTTACTAGTAGATGATATGAAATAATTCAACCAAAATAAATAAGTAATAGAGAAATCGCAGTACGGAAATTTCCACCGAGTTTAGGAATGAATGAATTCGTTCCATTACATAATAGTCCCGCTGTCAAAAACTGTTCCCCGCCAAGAATGCTCATTTGAAAATATATAATCACTTAAATGCTTATTACTTGATTTTTAATGGAACCAAAAGTGATATTCACACTCCAAACTGATTCGATGACTCGCTTTCAGCACTAGCAGTGGAAATGTTGGCGTCCACCGAAAACGCCGTCTTCGAGTCTAGCGAACCAGCAACGCTGAGTTTCACGTGCATTTTCATGTTTACGTGCATTTTTCGTGGGCAAGTGCAGTTTCCAGTCGTTGATCCGACTCCTGTGGGTCGCATTTGGCGGACTCGGGATTCTCAGCGGACGCCCAAAAACGTGACTTCGTCGGATGCCGTTTGGCCAGATCAACGACGTCGATTTTTGCATATATTTGTGTTGGAAAGCAAAGAGTGGATATCAAGTAACAGATTTGTAAGATTGTAAAATATAAAAGCAGTGTAATGTATAATTAATTTTCAATTGGCAAAATGCATAAAGAATTCAGTAGTTGATGAGTAAATGGACGTCTGTAGATGAGTCCAGAGATCGATAATATGTGAAAGTAACAAAAATTATATAAACGACAATTTCGAATTAGAGAAATAAAAAAAAACTGTTTAAACGGTACAAAGAAAAATATAACTAAGAATAAAGTGAAATCTAATATGTAGTGATTTTTTTCATGGTTTCTCCCCTCCTCAGCTTGTGCGCGGGCCCATGGAGGGTGATAGGCTGGGATGAAGGAGTGGTAGTGGGAGCACGCAACACATGGCGGCCAATCATTTCGGCCTTCTGCCTTTCTATATTCAAGTTCTATAGTGGGGTCGAAATTCGGAAAAGTGTCGGGTAATTCACGCAGTTTGGTTGAATCGGGATTGTGATTATCTCAATCACACCTAGTAATCGCTTCCACGTTTGAAACCGTCGCAATCCCAGTTTCGACCCACTTCTGAACACTAGTATTAAAAATATTTCACTGTTTACCTGCGTTCCAAATTCACTAAAATACAAGGCTGCCTCCGAACAAACGCTCACCACGTCCCATCAGTGGAGTAAATATCACCAGGTATCATCCTACTGAACGAATTTAATGGTGAAGTCCACTTTGACAACAAGACTAGGCACTTGCAAGAAGCACATCTAATCAAAATTTGACTATCACCATAAATAACCAACAATTTACGGCAAAAGAAACAATCAATGTGCAGTCATTATCATGATTCTTTCTTCCGGACGATGGGAAAAAAAAGCTGAAGGAAATTCTATCGCAAGAAATGATAAAAGGGCCCTCTGTTCATAACACGAGACAGATAAATCTAATTACTGCGGAAAAGGAAGTCAACCAATGGCTGAACTGTAGCGTACTCCGTCCCAGTTACCACATTGATCTTGCCAAAGGCTTACCGATGTCGCAGAAAATCATTGGCAAAGTTGCAACTCATCCAAATATCTACCGCAGTATGCAGCCAGAAGACCGATGCACAGCCAAACCTCATGATCCAGATCCTCGAGCCATAGATACCAGTGATGTGGCAAGGATTCGGTAGCGTCGATAATATTGTCTTCTTCGTGTTGAATGTGAATATCTAACCTTAGAGGGGAATAAGGTCAGATGAATAAATTTTTTTTTTAACTAAATTTCGCGAAGAAATGCATTCATTTTTATGCTCAAGAATTATCAAATGAAAATTCATGAACTTCAGCGGATGTCTCATATCCAACACACATGTCATATCAAAGACACCACATAAGTTACTATAGTCGAACAAAAGTTTGATTGAGGTTCGACCATTCTCGACAACAACTTAAACTACAGCAAATCAATTTGACGAACATTTTTTGTTCTAGTGCCCTTTTAAGACTGTCCTTGTTGCTTGTTTCAGGTTTTTTGTTTTCGTTCTTCTGCTTGCACCATAAGAGCTCTACAACATCAAGATCCGCCGATTGAGCAGGCGTCTTTATTTGATGTGGGCGATTCAAAATCAACCACGTTCAATTTGAGGTTTGTTTGGAGTCCTTGTGATGATCAAAGCGGATATTGTCCTTCAGATTTTATATTTTTTTGCAGTGAATTAGCCTTAAAGATATTCAAATACTGAAATTCAAATATAAAATAATAAAAATAAAATATAATCCAGAATTTTTAACAATAACAGAAATATGTAAGGAAAGGCTAAGTACAATTAATATTCCTAAAATTCATCATATGGATCACGTCGAATCTTCCGATTGCTGCTCCTAAAATTATTTTGAAAGGTAAATTTAAGGTCATTATACTCCATTTCCAAGCAATTTTAAAATAAAACAACAACAAAGGAAACTGTCATTAACTACTGAAAATCAGAAAACCAGACTCATCTAAAATGAATTTTCATTGGCAGAAAGCATGGATAGATAGATAGATAGATAGATAGATAGATAGATAGATAGATAGATCTATAGATAGAAAGATAGATAGATAGATAGATAGATAGATAGATAGTTGGATAGATAGAAAGATAGATAGATAGATAGATAGATAGATATAAAGATAGATAGATAGATAGAAAGATAGATAGATAGATAGGTAGATAGATAGATGGATAGATAGATAGATAGATAGATAGATAGATAGATAGATAGATAGATATATAGATAGATAGATAGATAGATAGATAGATAGATAGATAGATAGATAGATAGATAGATAGAAAGATAGAAAGATAGATAGATAGATAGATAGATAGATAGATAGATAGATAGATAGATAGATAGATAGATAGATAGATAGATAGATAGATAGATAGATAGATAGATAGATAGATAGATAGATAGATAGATAGATAGATAGATAGATAGATAGATAGATAGATAGATAGATATTCAATGTTTATTGTTTTCATATGAATATTTTTGTGACGTATATGAGAAACGTTGATTTTTTACAACTCTTGAAATATATCATTTTGTAGAAAAATGATTGGCATAAAAGCAAATTGGACGGAAGGAATGTTTAGAGATAAGTGTTTTCATTTTTCGCTCTTTTGTATTGCGAATTGAATCAAATCATACGAAATACAAATTGATCGATATTACAACAACGCCATTAGGGTAACTGAAATTAGGTAAAATTAACCGTATCAACAACTTATTTACCACAGATAATAATTGTTTATTGTGGTCCGAGCAATAAACACAAAGAGTTTCTGTTTATTAAGTAACTTTTAAAATGTCTGGTTTTCAAAAGTATAGACTGTCAAATTGACAGAAAAAGTTTAATTTTTGTTTAAAATTCCAAGTACTTTTCTTAAATCAAAGAACTGTTATAAAAATAATTCTAAATCTGCTCGAGTCACACCAGTGTAAAACGCTTTGACATACAGGACAGCAAGACTTTGAAAATAAGAGAAATTTCGGAGTACGAATTATTCGAGTCAACCTCTTATTCATAGCGACTATTAATGGTTTATAATTTTATTTTAATTTTTTGCCATCATGAAAACAACCTTTGTTAATTTTTAAGCGAAAGCTTATTTTGAGTATATGAATTTTTTAAACATTCATTGCCTGTAGTGCAAATCAGGCGGAAAGTTTATTTTTTCGAACAGAAAAACCTAAAATAAAATATCAAATATAAAACAGCCGTTCGTCCCGCAATTGTTTGATTTAATCTTGGAGTTCTATCACGTTTTGAATGACATCTTGCTGAAATAAATCCAACGTATGGTTTGTGTTATATGTACATTGCATAACAGAAATGACCTTGAAGACGTCAAACAAATCTAATTAGCTCTTGAGATTGCAAAAACCTTTCAATTGACACCTTAATGAAGACAATAAGTCATTTTCTTCGAGAATTATCGTCGTAGAAAGAAATTGTTAAGCATGTGGGTACATATATACACACACACAAATACATACAGACTCTTTTTCAAAAACACTTCAAACTTATTCCTTAAAACGTTAAGATATGTTGAAAATTTCAGTTTAAATTTTCGAGCGATTAAAATAATTTTCCATATACTGGGAAGTTTATAATGGTGTCCAATCGACAGAAATATGAAGTCGTGAAAGAGAAAGAAAAACAATTTATTATGGCAACAGACAGTGTATAATCAGTGGTGGAACCTCTCAAAAGTGTTGAAATTAAACGACATCAAATAAACTCCAAAAATGACCACCTGTAGAAATCACCACTAAAACAGTTCTAATTAATACTAGCAACAAAGGGAAGATATATCAAAATTTATATAAAATTATGCCACTTCATACCTCAACGCCTTTCAAAACTACGTTGTTTTTGCGAAAGAATTTTTTTTAAAACATTATAAATAGAAGAGAAAAATATCTTGCGCCGGTTATCTCAAAAGTTGGACTAGATATTTACAAAGTAGAGGAGGCTGAAAAAAAACCTAAAGCTGATTAAAACAGGAAAAGCTGAAAAAGGAAAGATTTAGTATTCAAAGAAAAAAATATCATGAAGTTTTCCAAAAGCAGATTTTCAAAAAATTGCCGGAAAAAAGGATGAACTTGATTTAATTGTGGAAAAAACATGATTGTAGTTTATGAGGGGTGTTATTTTACTGGCGAAAGATGTCACCTAACAAGCAATGCACTTTTATTTTCAATGAATCAATCGCACTACAACTTAGAAGCTTTTGGAACCTTACGGAAATTTTAAATACATTATCTCTAAGTCATAAACCCTAGAAATAATAAGTCACCAGAAACAATTACCCAGGAAACTTACTTTGGAATTTCACATTATTTTGAAATAGAATCAATTATTTCAACATCCTGAAGTTCGCAATTAATTTCATTTGAATCAATTATTTCCAATCAAAATTCCATTAATATGAAAGACTATACTATTATGAAGTTCGCCACTCTGAGAATCTCAATGCAAACTCTTGTCCACATAAACGAAATCATAACGCGTCCGATAAACACAAACACAATAAAATTAACAAACAGAGTCACGATACGCACACACAAGTTACAATTGATAAACAAGCAAACATATTCTCCACAAAATCCGTCTGTTAAAGTCAGCATCGTCATTAACATAACTTATGCAGTATCATAACTTCATTAGGATTCATAACTTCTTCTAATTGTTTATACAGCTGAACACACTCATTGTTTATGCTGATACATCTTTTATTAAAGTGTTGATATAGCTTTTCATATCCAATTTCATTAAATGCTGATCTACTTATCTTTCAGTTCCCTCAGACAAAGTTGCATCTTTGCAGTTTTGGGTACTTTGCTTTTCAGATATAAATACGTCTCCATCATTTAGATCATGGGTTAGTTGGTTATCATATAGTCGCCAAGTTCGTCAGTTTTCAGGAGTTACTCAAGCTCACTTGACATTCATCATAAATAATAAGTGCAGTTTCATTGTTATAAAATATTCCATTAATAAAATTATTTTCAAATAACATTAAATAAAGAGTTTCAATAAACCAATTGCGGTTAAAAATATTTCTTAGATGAACTTAACGTAAAATATATAAAATATATTGTTAAGACGCGTCCACACACTTAGCCATAAGAATTTTTCTATTATAATAAACTCTTAAGCATTAGTTTCAAATTTCAATTAATTTTTAAAGTTTACCGCTTCTCTACTGAATTCATTTGTAAGTTTCAATTATTTCCAACATTGTCGTATTTTGTTGTGACACACAATTGAGATGGCTAATTAAATTTTGTATCTGATCGCGTATTGTCTGTTGGTAGGGAGACCAAATATATCCTTTAAAAAAAAGTAATACAAATAATAATCACTTCATGTTAGTCCGATTCGTTAAGTGAATCGACACAATAATAATGAGTCATACTTTTGTAAAAACTATGTACAATAATTTAAGTCAAAATTTATGTAAACTTATGTGAAACTATTGTAAACCGCTCACACTCACTTCTACAATAGGTTTCGATATTACGCGTTTAGTATCTTCGCTGCGGTTAGTAGTTGAGCGTATAGCTTCTTGGCGTATAATTGATATATTTATCTTAGTTTCTTGGCATTTCGCTAAAAGCGAGTAATTTGGACCGCCTTCTTGAGTAATCCATAATATCGTTAGTTGTAATTTCGTATCGTATAATATCGTATCGTACAATATCGTTTCGTGTAATATCTTATTCGGTAAAATAACTTAAACATTTTTTTCATATAATACGCGCAAACATTTAGTCGTTCTATCACTTAACACCACCCATCATAACTAACTACTATCGTGGTTCTATATCATTCTATCCTGCAACATGGATATTCCTCAATCATTTTGGCCCAAAGTGGTGTCTTCTCCGGTTACGTCTCGGGAAATCAGACCATCCCTCGAGTTAGGGAGTGAGTTCAATCCTTTCTCTATTAATCATTCAAGTGTCTGAAGTGGGAGGCAGTTCCCCACCTAATCAATCCATGGTGATAAACATTCCACCCGAACAATGTCATCTTATATCGTAATATGTCCACCCGCCTGAGCGATCACCTAGCTGGTCGCACCTTTAACAACACTCGCGAACTAGTTCAATGTTATATTTCCGTCGAGAGTGTATGGAACATCAACACTCCTGTAAAACGGACTATTCTATTCGTGCGGCGTTCTGTACACGAAATTCATCTTACGTCCGGGTCGCAAAACGTCGATCTTATCAACTCTCATCGTTATTCCGGTAATCCATTCAGACAGGCAGACGTATCTCCTACAGTTCGCTCTTCCGAAACCTTTTCTAACTCAGTTATCTGTTGGAACTGTAAGTGTAGTGGGCATTCCTTCGGAAAGTGTCCAAACCCGGTAAATCGACTTTTCTGTTTTGGCTGTGGACACGATTGTGTCCTGAAACGGAACTGTGCTAAATGCAATTCGTCGGGAAATGAGCGAAGGAGTGTGTCGGTCGCGGGGAATCGATCCACTCCAGTGATCGCCAACACTATGCATCTGAATCGGTCAGACCGACCAAAACCACGTATCCCACTCAGACCCGAAGCCAATCCGCGTCTGTAAATCCAGTAACAACCTTCTCTGACATCTCTAATAGAGATGTTGTCATCCAAACGGACCTCAATATCAATATAAAACCTGTTATAGTACCTGTTGAGTCCATATATAGCGATCCTGTTTCCGTAACCTCACCTCATATAGTTCATCCACCTATTAAATCTAAATGTCGCCTACTGTCCAATAGTCGCCTACGTCGGAGTAAACGAACGGCATTATATTTTTATAAACTTCGTCAACTGCGTAAGGCAGTAATACATTCCATATATTCCGATGATCCCTCTGCTGATTCTCGACCTTTTCGTGAAATAGGCATTAATGGGCATAAACTCTCTGGGTTACTCGATAGTGGAGCTAGCGTTAGCGTATAAGGTCACGGTGCCTTAAACCTCATATCCCAATTAAAACTTTATCTGCATTCTTCCAAACTCCACATTAGTACTGCTTCTGGACAACATGTCTCCGCGTTAGGGTATAAAGACACTTCAGTCTCCTTCGGAAATTTAATTAAACCTATTCGATTTTTAGTAGTCCCTTTTTTCATTCCGTGTACCTTGGAATCGATTTTTGGAACGCATTTAATATCGTACCTTTTCAGTTACCTTCTCTACAAGTACTTAATACTGTTTCTAGCTCTAAAGCCGATGTGTATCACCATCTTGCTACAGCGCAGCAAATGCAGCTTCAATCTGTTATCCAGACCTTTCCGTCCTTTAACGAGCGTGGCTTGGAGAAAACTTCCCTTTTGAGTCATACTATCGATAGGGTTTCCGCGAAACATGTTAAACAACGTCACTATTCGGTGTCTCCTTTTATTCAATCTCAGTTATATTCCGAATTAGATCGTATGCTTTCTCTCGGCGTTATAGAGGAAAGTCAGAGCTCATGGAATTCTCTCGTCACTTTGGTCCGCAAACCCGGTAAAAATCGGCTATGTCTGGGCGCTCGTCGGGTTAACGAAGTCACAATCAAGGATGCTTATCCACTTCCGCTAATTGAGGGTCTCTTATCACGTCTACAATCTACCAAATTTATAACCAGTCTAGATCTCAAGGACGCCTTCTGGCAAATCCCGTTATCTTTGGAGTCCCACGAAAAGTTCGCTTTTACAATCCCTGGTCGTCCTCTATATCATTTCACTGTTATGCTTTTTGGTCACCCCACAAACTATGTGTCGCCTCATGCATAAAGTCATTCTGCATGAGTAACATGACAAAATTTTCGTCTATCTAGACGACCTACTCATTACTAGTGCCACCTTTGAGGAACATTTAGATCTGTTAAGTAATGTGGCTCAATTTCTCACTTCCGCAGGCCTTACTCCCTTAACGCGAGATCAAATATCTTGGATATATAGTCAGTGCCGGTATCCTAAAAACCGATTCGGTTAAAATTTCTAGGTCCGCTAAGGACGTACGTCGTTTTATGGGAATGGTGGGTTGGTATCGTCGTTTCATCCTTCGCTTCGCCAGCATCACTGCGCCTCTAACCGATTTACTTCAGAGCAAGCGTTCGTTTAAGTGGAATGACTCCGCCGAAAACGCTTTCTCGCAAATAAAACAAGCCTTAATTTCGGCTCCAGTTTTAATTAATCCAGACTTCAGTAAACCCTTCTTCATACAGTGTGACGCCAGTACTACCGGTATCGGTAGCGTGTTATTTCAAAAGGACGAGGATGGTAAAGAACATCCTATTGCTTTTATGTCCAGGAAATTAAATTCTGCCAAACGTAACTATACTATCACGGAACTCGAATACATTGCGGCTGTTCAAAGTGTAAAAAAATTTCGTGCCTATATCGAGGGGTTTTCTTTCACTATCATTACCGATCATGCCAGCCCCAAATGGCTGATGCGACAAACTGATCTTTCCGGCAGACTGGCTCGTTGGAGTCTCAAACTACAAGGATTTGACTTTCAAATCCAACACTGCAAAGGATCCGTAAATGTCGTCCCAGACGCGTTGTCGCGCGTACGTGAAGGTATTGCAGCCGGCAATATCTCTATTCTCTCTGACCAAACTTGAAATTCAATTCTTCCGGAACATGCTTCTCTACATCCTTTAATTCCTGCGTCAGCTTTTAGTGAACCCTCATATCTAGAACGTAGCGATCTCATACATCAAAACCCCGAAATTTTTTCTAATATTCGGGTACAAAACGGGAAAATTTATATTAATACCGGTGTCATGTCGGATGACCAAGTAAATATCCCTCAAACTAAACTATGGGTGCCCAACAGTGTTCAACAACTTCTTATCTCTCACAGTCATAGCTCCCCTGTATCCGCACATGGTGGTGTCCATAAAACTGCCGAAATATTGCCTCGTTATTTCTATTGGCCTCGTAGTGTGACGTAACGGTTGCATTAGTGTGGACGTATATTAGTAAGTTTGTTTCGTAGTCCAATGAGTTTTCCTAATGGCCTCGTCGTGTGACGTAGCGGTTGCATTAGTGTGGACGTATATCAGTAAGTTTGTTTCGCAGTCCAATGAGTTTTCCTAATGGCCTCGTCGTGTGACATATCGGTGGCATTAGTGTGGACGTGTACTGTCTAAGTATGTATATCTGCACCGTATAAAGCTAGGTTGTACATTATTTAGTGTCTGTCCGTATACCTTTAGTTTGTCTTATTGGGTTTGGAATCACAAAATGCTAGAGAATTGACGACTTCTGGGGTCCCTTAACTAGTCCGCGTTGAGCGTTGACATCTGTATATAATGTAAATATTTGGTGTTGTATATATTATCATATAAGTATATATTTTGAATATCAGGGTTTGTGTTCATAAAAAAACTAAGGCAGTGACGATCCTTGGGGTCCCTTAATTGCTCACAAGAAGTGAGACCATATTTTTTTTGTATTCTAACCATAGTTCCATGATCTTCAGTCTTGTTTCATTAGTCACCTTTCCCCTACTCCCGTGTTTCATTTTGTTTGAAAAATCAGTGACCCGCCGTCGACAGGTTCCGTTTCTGTTTTAGGCTAGTTCGACTAATTAGTTAGTTTTGAAGGCTTATTTCGGGTAAAACTGCCGATTGAGTAGGGTCACCTTAACGTAATACCGTATCGAGGAACTTGCATGAACATGTATGATGATTTCGACGGTAATACGTTTTGACTACATCTGCTGAGCTTCACGTAAGAATTCCTTTTTGTTAAACCCTCCTGGTTTGTTGGAGCGAGCATGATGATTTCGGCGTTTAGACGTTTTGACTACATCTGCCTAGCCTCCTACGAACTATGAAATCTTCCATTATGTAGAGTTCAAACATAGCACGGCTTTATTGTGGAGAGAATCTTCTCAGGGCGGGGTCGTCCCCACGTTCTGTTGCGGATCTTTCATTAAAATTTTCTTTATTTTGTACCAAAACGATAATCAATCTAAATTGCATCGTTACACTGTCAAATAATCGCCATTGGCAGTACTTAAATTCAAATTATTGATCCACCACTCGCACTGTCTCTCTCGAGAGGTGAGAAACGCGTTTCTGATGTGGTGAGTTGAGGTGATCGAGAGAGAAGCGGTTTTTTTTGGGTGCGGTCGCCCATCTAATTGGAAAAAATTTGCGGATTGCCATATATGGGCATGAAAAAGAGCCAACTCGAGCCCGGGTGTGAGGTGTGTGTGTGTGTGAGTGGTGAGTCGAAGAAAAGTCGTGGAGTCACAGGCGGGAATCGTTCGGAGTTGGTGGGATTTGGTGAAAACAACCGGCTGAGCTGAGTATAGTGATCTTCATTTTGGTTTTACCGTCGAATTGACGGCGCCGTGACTTAGGCCCGTTTTCGAAAAAGTGAATTTCGAGTCGGATTGCAATTTCGCCGCTGACGCTTTGGCATCCACCGAAAACGCCGTCTTCGAGTCTAGCGAACAAGCCTCGCTGAGTTTCATGTTCACGTGAATTTTCATGTTCACGTGCATTTTTCGTGGGCAAGTGCAGTTTCCGGTCGTTGATCCAACTCCTGTAGGTCGCATTTGGCGGACTCGAGATTCTCAGCGAACGCCCAAAAACGTGACTTCGTCGGATGCCGTTTGGCCAGATCAACGACGCCGATTTTTGCATATATTTGTGTTGGAAAGCAAAGAGTGGATATCAAGTAACAGATTTGTAAGATTGTAAAATATAAAAGCAGTGTAATGTATAATTAATTTTCAATTGGCAAAATGCATAAAGAATTCAGTAGTAGATGAGTAAATGGACGTCTGTAGATGAGTCCAGAGATCGATAATATGTGAAAGTAACACAAATTATATAAACGACAAATTCGAATTACAGAAATAAAAAAAACTGTTTAAACGGTACAAAGAAAAATATAACTAAGAATAAAGTGAAATCTAATATGTAGTGATTTTTTACATGGTTTCTCCCCTCCTCAGCTTGTGCGCGCTTCGGTTTGGTCGGTTCTTCAGTTGTTTTGTGTTTTGATTAGCGGTGAGCGGTGAGCTAGCCGGTTTTCAAAAAAAATGTTACTCTATGGCCGCCACTATGCGACCACAGTTGGTGGGTGCTCCGCACGGGGCCTACTCTCGGCAACCATCTTGCATGGGGCGTCCGAATTGACGGGGCACATGGAGGGTGATTGGCTTTGGAGGGAGGAGTGGTAGTGGGAGCACGCAACAAACTATTGGAAAAGGAAATGTTAGGAATCGTTTGGACAGTAAACTATTTGAGACCATTCTTATATGGACGAGAGTTCGATCTGCAAACAGATCATCAACCAATATTACCAGATATTACTCATACATTACAACGATGGATTCTAAAACTAGGCGAATACGATATCAAACTAGGATATATCAAAGGAAAAGACTACATTCCAGCAAATTTCCTATCCAGAGTAAGAGAATCAGGAGAAAATAATATGTTACAAGTTAATAAAAACACAAAAAGGGATAGGGTAAAAATAATTTCAGTTCAAACTTTACCAGGAACCATTAAAGGAAGTGCAGCACCCATTGTTTCATCAAATGCAGATTAAGAATTATGAATTCATTCGAAAATAGAAAGAGTTAAAAGGAAAAATAATAATAACAGTATTGGAAATACTGTCCACACACAAGAAGAAAATTTTGATGACCATTTTCCAATAAAAGAGGGTAAAGTTAATAAATATAAACAGCAAATAATTCTAGTAGAAAAAAGTATACGAAAATATAAATTGAAATCTACGAATTGGAAAATAGTAATATTATCTTTGAAAAATATATCTAACGAATCGTTTGTAATAAATTTTTTGAAACAACAACTACAACCCGGCGTTGTAGCCTTTTATAGTGAACTTGAAGATTCCAAATACAATGTGTTACAACAGATCCTAATGAAAACTTTTAATAGAAGTAAAATTAAATTTTTGAAAGTAACCGAAATTGTACATGAAGTAGAAAATGAAGATGAACTAGTTGAAACCATTAAAAACTATTATAAAAAAGAGACATCTCATGCAGGAATACTAGAAAACTATGCAGGATTAAAAAGAAAAATTTATTTTCCAAATTTGAAAAAATACGTCAATCGATTCATCAACGTTTGCGAAATATGCAATAAAATGAAAGTAGATAGAAAACCAGTTAAACCTTTATTACTATTGTCTGAGACACCAAATGATATCGGACAAATAATTCATATGGGTTTATTTTTTATAGGAGGTTTGATTATAAGGAGAGAAATAGATAAATTTTCAAAATTTGCAACAGGTTCTGTAATTCAATCTAAAAATATGGCAGACACGAGAGAAGGACTTTTATCAATTTTATCAAATACAGAAAGACCTAATAAGATTATAGGAGATGGAAACTTCGATGCTCTACTACTGAAATAAATTTACGAGGAAAAGGGTATTCAAATACATATCACAAAACCGAATTCTCATACAGGTAACGAAGATATTGACAGATTCCACGAGACAATTCAAGAAAAGGTGTGAACCACATGTAATAATCTTCCAAATCAAACAACGAAGGAAAAATTCTTTGAAGCATTAGAATTTTATAACAGGCAAATACATTCTACAATAAAGGAGAGACCCTTAGATGTTCATATAGAAAAAATTAAGAAAAAAGTAATTTTTGAAAGTATTAAGAAAATAAAAGACAATATGTTAGAACGAGACAGTAAAACAAGAGAGGAATATAATGAAACAAGAGATGAGTTACTGATTGAAAATTGAAAAGCAATTAGAAAGAAAGTAGAACCTAAGTTTAAACCACAAACATATACTAGTAAAATAGCTAAAGTTAACGTTAAGAGGCCGAAAAATAATATCATCATTGCAGGTCGAGGAAGACTGGAAAATCTTAAAGAGGGAGGAGATGCAACACATGCGGAAAATGATTGCGACAATCTATAACACCTAACGTTGGCGACTTTGGTAATTGACAAAATAGACACGGACATAGGATATACGGAAATTAAAATGGACCAAATACAACTCGTTAAAGAACGACACATGATTTTACATAAAGTTAATTTAGAAAACATTGAAGCAGCTATAGAAGAAATTCGTAAAACTAACAATTTAGGTATACACGATCACAGACAATGGACAATAGATCAAGAACTAGAAAATATTGAACATCACCTGCATACACTTTTACCAAAAGAATTTAGATGTAAATCAAATCGTAATTTTGGCAAAGAAAATATTTTTTCCGAAAAAGCTTAAAAAAAAAATTAATAAAATATAGAGAACAAACAACACCTAGTATAATATCCACAACAGATCGATTATATCAAACTTGTAATTCAGAATTAGGGAAAACCGCAGGTTATAGAGAAATATGTAAGAAAACTTTACAGGCTAGTAAACAAAAGCGAGAATTAGTTGACCCAATGACTGATGACAGGCAGGACATAGAGGATCATTTTAAAGTAATAGATTATAATAACCATGAGCTAATTGATAGAATGAATGCACATATAACGATGTACAATAGAGTAGAAGAGCAAATGAATAACATAATAGAAACAATAAAAATAGACAAAAAAATTATTGAAAAATCTTTAAACGAAACTTCCAACAGATGGAAAATAGAAATTACTTATTTAGCAACGATAGTAAACTTACAAATCTTAAGAAATGAAGGCGAGATAATTCAGGATAATTTAATGTCAGCAGAAGTAGGGCTAATGAGTAAAAATTTGTAAACCACTGAAGAAATTTTAGATCATGATACTGATATAGAGAAATTAAAACATCTCGAGATAGCAGTCGGCATAAATAGTAAAAATGCTAAAGAACTATTATTCGTTATTAAAATTCCACAACTATGACCACGTACAAATACATTGTATTACCGGTCCCTGATAATGAAGGATGTGAAACTGAAAACATCCTTAAAATAGGTAATATTGTATACACCTATAAAAATAAAAATAATTTCAAAGATCTTATACAAATGTTTTTATTTAAACGAAACATGTTTGAAAATAAAGAAAAGTATAGGATCAATTGTAGAATTAGAAGTTGAAAAGATGGCAAATGGCAGAATACATGTGACGAAAGAAAACAGGATTTAGAAAGAAATAACCTTTTTATCTTTAACAATTGCTCAATAACTTTAAACAATATAATTTTCATAATAGATTACCAGAGTATAAAGCTAGAATCATAATTCCTAATGTATTTTTAAATTTCTCAAATTTTTATAACCAGCCTACCTGGAACGAATTGAATGAATTACATATAGAAAATTTAAAGGAAAGCAAATAAATTAAATACCAGAAACAAAAACATTTTATTATCAATTTGTCAATAACATTCATAATTATTATCGTCCTTATTATTTTATTTATATACTTTTATCTGAAAAGAAAAACTTTGAAAATTAAAATTTATAATACTAAAACGAAATTCCAGGACGAATTTGAAAGTAAGGGGGAAAATGTTTTATCAAAGCCCACCTGCGAAAAACAATGGCTGATACAACAAATCTCAGCAGCAAAGTTGCGAAATTCGGTATTGTGTGAATGTATACAATAAGGAGACGCCAGAAAAGATTAAATTCAATTAATGAATACAGTCGTATCCAATTTTGTAAACATCCTCGCTTTATTGGAAACTTGCTGACCAATTGTTATGTTAATATATCTATATAAGTAAGTACTTTTGTTTATAGAGGGTAGTATTATAAAAGAATTTAGTGCTAGAAGTACACCGGAACGTGCGACGCATAATATACAGTTGAATACAAATATTAAATATAAAATTTAACAAAAGCGTTTTTATTCGATAGGAACGCCTGGTTCCAGAATTAATTTTTATTATTACTCCGCATTAAAGAGAACAAAAATAGCTTTCATCAAATAAAAAATTGTAATTTTTAGTACTTTTGTTCTTTAATGTTCGTCAGATTTCAATTACTTCCTCCGTTATCATTCGTAATGCTTTTTAGTTTTTACATGCAATTAAACAGATTATTGACTGCACATTCAATGTTTTCAAGATCAACTGAAAGTAAGAAATAAGTATTAGCCTGTTGTAAAATCGTGAAAAATACACACTCAGTGATTATGCCAAAGTCATGGCAATTTTGAACACAACTATTCAAAATGGCCACCACGCGACAAAATATCTTCAGTGGGCGTAATAATAAAAACTCCATTCATTTTTGCTAGCGTTTTTTGTCCTTCAGGCATCGATATGAAAATAACAAATAACGTAGAAAATGCTTTGTAACCTACCCCGTCACCAACTGATTGATCCGCATGAATTCAATCAAACCAATCCACCAGTAGCGTATGCAGAATTTTGAGGGGGGGTTCATATTTTTGAAGTCTTGACAAGGTATTTTTGCTAGTGCTGTGTAGATATGAAGATATAATTATGTAATCATACTTAATCATACTTTTTCACCGTTCAAAGTTGGAGTCCTCCAAAAATAGTTCTGGCAGACTTTAGCCCGATTGCATGTCTGGTTTCATTTACGTGGCTTAACTTGTTTACTCAAGGGAGATTTGAACTCGTAAACCCCTCCCTTGGGTACGCCACTGCAATCCACTCCCTATCCACCAAAAGCACTACTTATTCAATCGACGCTCCCGTAGATGATACGATTAATATTAACTCATTGCAATTACTGTTATGCGAAGCTCTAATTATTATTTTATAAAGTAGTAGTATTTTCATGATTATTATTGATATTACTGGCAAGTTGACCGTGTGAATCTCAAGAGTCGCACCTCGCGGCTTGTTAATTCTATCAATATACATTCTATTTATAACAACTTACCCATTATCGTTTTCTAGCATTTCGTTAATTTTGGCTTTGATAGTTAAATTTTTTTTCGTGATATGGATTACCTGAAATAAATTTCCAAATAGTATGGATAAAATTGAGTGATCTTTTAATTTTTCGTGGTTTCAAACTTCGAACGAGATCTTGAATTTGCTAGACCTTGTAGTATAAATGGGATGAAAAGGAATAATACCTTACTTCTGATATATGAAGGACTGGTTCAATTTTTTTAATAAATTGTTCGTACGATATCGATATCTATACTATGAATTAGTTTGAAATTGCCGTCCTGTGTTTTCACTTTTCCTGTGTGAAAGGAAACAATTTTGGAGCTGGAGAAATCCAGTATTTCAATGTTGGCGTCTATTATGTAGGCCAGAATTCTGAAGGAGAAACATTAGTTACATAATATACTAGGATTCCGTTAAAACAGTCAAATTATTATTTTGTTTGTATATTGCTGTTAATTTAGACTCTACTCTTTTATTCTGTTTTACGAAGATTCTTTCACAGATTTCATAATGTTTGATGGGTTGTCTTGTTTCGTTGTGGTTTTCATATATGTCTGTTGTTTTTTCTTATGCCTTTCAATATTCAATAGACGAATTTTTTCCAACTCTTCTGGGTCTATCCTTGGATTTCGATCAATGTGTAGCTTAACTGGCTTTTTCGCAGTGGTTGAGTGAATTGAACAGTTATATTCGTGGAGATTTTCGAAAGATCTGGGTGGTCCATCTTTCTTCAAGCATCTCATTTTATCGGTGAGAGTACTGTGCAAGCGTTCTACCTGTCCATTGACTTCACTTTTATAAGGAGGAGCTTTGTAGACTTTGATTTTAAGGTCGTTTTCCATCAGAGATGTTATGCAGGCTGATTTTAATGAGCTTTCATTGTCTATGACTACAATCTTCAGTACACAGAAATAGAAAAAATAAGTCGATAAGTGGTTGTTTAATTATCTTCAACGGACTTAGATGCAATTATTTTGGCCTGAACAATTTTGGAAAACTAGTCAACGGCGGTCAGAACTCTGTGCTTTTCAGTGCTAATGAGATCAATGTGGATTATATGATCATGATAATTTGGGATTGGGAAAGCATTTAGCACGGGCTTATCAGGCTGTCGGTCATATTTTTCTCTTTACAAGTGGAGCATCTTTTCATAAGGTTTTTTTTGCCGACATCTTGGGCAAGTAATGGTTTTCGAGGAGCTGGAGACAACTTTGCTCGGCATTACGGTGCACTCTTCCATGTGTTTCCGGGGTTTTCTCTTCTAGCTCCGCTTCGCTAGGGATGTCCTCAAAATTTTTTTAAGTGTACCGTATTCGAGAACTACTGTAATGCTTGAGATAAATATCTTGAATGCGAACCATATTTTTTTCGCATGTTAGAAGTCCGTTTAAGGTATTGGGATCAAGATAATGTTTGAAAATATTTATGATGTCACTATTAGTGTATGGCGGTTTGATGAATAATTGCAAAACGGGTTTTGTATCTGATGGCTATCTTCTTCACCAGTTGTTACGTTCGCCACGTAGCGTGGTCAATCCACAAACCCATGAGGTCAAAATTTTGGACTGCCCTGCCCTTGAAGACCCCAAACCGCCGTGCGGGTAAACGCTTCCGATTGCTAATGGTATACGTGGGTCGCCACTTCACACAAGGCGGATTGAAATAATTAATTGTATTGTATTGGAATAATTAATTAAATGAAACAAGGGATAGATCTAGATTAAGATATTGAATTATATGCATTTACATTGAACTAGACAGATAGGTAAGAAGTAAGGTTAGGTATAAGCAAGAAGTTGTTCCTGGCCATGCACACGACGGTACCGTAAAGAATGCTTCATAATGAGTTGAGAGCCCATATAATGGCTAGCATCTCTTTTTCATTCGTAGCGTAGTTTTGGGTAATGTCATTGAAAGAAAATCAATTGATTTTTTATGTCAAGCTAATAGCCTGCACGGATCAACGTTCAGTGGATCTGTACAAGCCGGCCTATCGATAGATTTGGAGAAGTTTGGCCCGGAGCAAAGCTTGAAGCTGTCTCCATGAAAGACATCCCGAATCAGCCTAGGTCCAGGGCATGTATACTAGCGGAGCCATCCACACCGGAAGAAATTGTTGAGCTGATCAAGCTGAGCAACGGTGACCTTCCACTGGACAATTGGAAGGCAGCTAAAGTAAGCGAGCCCAGCAATGTAAAGCGAGAAGCTCATATAATCCTCAATGAGGAGTCGCAAGCTCCTTTGGAGTCTAAGAGTGGAGTGATAAGCTATGGATTCTCGGCTATCATTCGGCGAGTACTTGGTTGAGAAGGAGGGGATGTCCCCATCTGACGAGGAGGCGGACAACACCTTGCGTCGTCAAAATAAATAAATTTCCATCACTTTAAGGCGGCATCTGCCGCACTGCTTCTTTACCTGTCCCAAAAAGGAGAGGAGTTAATACAAAAAGAAATAAACTTAAGATTTTGACATATATAATAAGTTTTTGTCAATAAACTTGAATTTATGGGCGGAATACGGAGATAATAAATGCCTATATGAAATTTAACTCAGTAATAGAATCCGTCAAATGCAATGAATACAAGTGCAATGAAATTCTCAGCTTAGAAACAGAACAGTAAACATTATATGATGATAAGAAATAAAATCTAGGACTAGAAGTAACGAACCGAACGAAAATGATGTTCAGAGTGATGATCAGAATTCCAAACAAAAGAGGGCGTTAATCTTATTGTTCGCATTATATTGATTTTTTTAGTATCCGCTGATTAATCCTGCTACTCCCTACCGAATGAGCCATTCATAGTAAATTTAAGATAGAAAAGCAAACTGTAAATTTATTTAAGCCATATAAAGAAACATTAAATACATATAAAAAATATTCTAAACTGACCTAAGTAGTAACAGAAGAGAGAGAGAGAGAAAGAAAACGGCATTCTCGTCATGTGATATAAAATAATTTTACACAATAATTTTTTTTCAAAAACACAACACAACAAACAATATGAGCGCCTTCTTCTCTTCAACGAAGCATCATAAATACACCAAGATGCGTACAATTAATAGCATCATCGGTTGTTTGTTGAATTTTTCACATAGATCGTCGGGTGAATAATTCTTTTCCACGTCATGAATTATCATAAATATCCACAATAAACATCTCCGGTATCGTAGTTAGTAATTTGGTTGTGAATGTAATCCGAGCTAGTGTCGGCATGAGAAATGAAACGGAAATAATAATAATATTAATAAATGGCCCCATTAGAATAAATCGTAAAATACTTTAGAACTAAAAAATAGCAACCTGGAAGTAATTAATAAGTTTATATATATATAGATATATATACAAATATAATAGGAAAACTAAGTTTGAAAATATTTACATGAAAATCATAAGTAACAAACTTAAATGTAATCATTTTTTATCTTCTTCTCTGTTCTACGATAATTTACATCAACGAATGGATAATTTAGAATTAGAATATGAATAAATTTAAAGTGAATTAAATCATCCAGAGTTTTTTGAGGGCTCTCCCTCTTGAATGACCTCAACTTCCAACAGATAGAGAAATAGCTCGGCCAAGGTGAGTAAAGTAGGTGGACCTAGCGCGTATGAAATATGCGACTGCACAAGCGTTGGGTCGAGGTAGGGTGGGACCAGGCAGACACATCCGCGCCTGGTGAGTTCCGCTGAAGTTCGATTCTTGAGCGGGAGTGACACTGTCGCCCGAAAGATGTGTTTGCTCGTGCAGTAATAGGTTTTTTTCTCGTCTATCGCCGGATAGATTACGCGAATCGCGATTAAAGTGGCAGATGTGTTTACTCTCTCCGGTAGATTTCAGATCGCGGTATTCGGGTCCTCGGTACGCGCGGGATTTTTGTGGAACATTGTAGAGTAAAGTAGGAGGTATAGTCTCAACTTAGAGAATGATGTTTGTTTGGATTATTTTTTTTGGAGATATTCTTTTGGATGAAATTTCGTAATCGGGCAAGTAGATGGCTGGATTTTTGTAAATGAGATTTGAGACCTGCTAGAAAAACGTACCCACGACGTTACGTGCCGAACTGAGTTGGCCAGCCAGCAGCCATTGAATCTCTAGCCAGGTAGGACCGAACCCGAATTCATCAGAAGGGTCGTTGCTTCTCCTGGGGGCTTCACGTCCGTCAGGTCAACAGGTACAAACCTGTTTGACTTGAATTTCGTCGCGACTTGTTCGCAGTAGCGAAAAAAACAATCAAAACATTACAGACGGAAGAGTTGGCTGTGGCGTGTTCTCAGAACAGCTAGGCCTGAAACTATCCTTCCGGCTGCGAGATCACTGCAGTGTTTTTCAGGCAGAAGTCATTGTGATTTGCAAGGCAGTAGACTTGCTGAGAAAGGAGAAAATTTCCTTAGGAAATTTAAACATTTTCTGTGACAGTCAAGCTGCTATCCAATCAATATCCAGCGTGCATGCCTCATCCAAAATTGCAGTGAAATGTCGCTCACAACTGAACATGATATGGCTTCATTATGAAGAGATTCTTTGCTGAATACCGGCGCATGGTGATATACCGGGAAATTGCGAAGCAGATGCCCTAGCACGAGCTGGCACTTAGCTTCAAGAGTGTACACTTACACCCCAAGTCGGCCAACCTCTAGCTTCCATGAGGCTTCAAGCAATACTTCATGGAGGCTGCAAATAGGCCCTGGCTACTTGAAAAAACCTGTAGGACAACCATACTTGGCACGCACTGTGCTCCGAACGCACCAAGCGGGTTCTTAGCACGAACGAACCAACCAGCACTTTATGTGTGAATGGCTAGCACTATCCAGGAAACGCATGCAAACCTTAGGCTCACCTTTCCTGGACAGCTTCACGGAAGTAGCTGAATTTAATATTAGTTGCAAAGCCAACTTCATACGAGAATCTAAATGGTTCTTGTCGTCCTGTAGGTTCTAGTGCCGTCTTAATCTTTTGTGGTAAACCAATGTGCTTATAGTGGCCGAAGTGAGCCATCTTTGGACCCAACCTAGAACTGTCTCCTTCGGTATTAAACAATTTCTGAAAGTGTTAAATGCTTTCATGGCTTTTGAATCAAGGTAGATGATTTTGTTTTTTGATTGATTCTTAGACGCTCGTCCTTCTTCCCCTCTTAAAAGAGAAGTTAGAGACTTTGCAGTTTTCGCATGGTCCTTAATGAAACGCCAATAATATCCCAACATTCTTAAAAACGATCTCAGGTTTTTAAGGGTTTTAGGTGTCAACATATTTGCGATTGCTTGAACCGTCTGTGGATTAGTTCTAATACCCACGCTGCTTACTAAAAATCCCAAAAACTCTATTTCTCTTTTGAGGATTTCGCCTTTGTCCAACTGAATCTTCATGTTAGAAGTTTCCAGGGTTTTAGAACTTTGTTGAGATTTTCAAAATGCTCTGCTTCGTCTTTTTCAAAGATTTCATCAATGTGTTCATAGGAACGTCTGCCTATGTGCTCTCCAATTATGCCATCGAGAGTCCTTTGAAAAATAGGTGGGGTATTTTTCAACCCAAATGGAATGCAAGTAAATTCAAACGACCATTTTTGATGGAAAAGGGGTTTTTTGTTATAGCGTGCTCTCTAAGTGGGATTTTGTGGAATCCACTTTTTAAATCTACATTGGAAAAATATTAGGTCTTCTCCAAATTGGCCAGAATTTCACTTATTTCTGGAATTGGATATTAGGATTTAATAGGCACAGTGTTCAATTTGCGGTAATCAATTACCATACGGTACTTTTCCTCACCATATGCGTCCTGTTTCTTAGGAACAATCCGGACTGGGAAGTTATAGGAAGATTCAGATGGACTTATCATTCCATCTTCGAGAAGTTTGTTTGCTTCCTTTTTGAATTCTCCTTTCAAAGCCAGTAGGTATGGAAACGATCCTGAATAAATGAGGTCACCAGTTCTAGTCCGTACCAGAGATTCAATCGTGGCGGTTGGATTGGATTACTCGGGTCCACCATGTTTCACTAGTTAATAAAAAAGATTTCCCCACCAGATTTTTTTCCATTTAATTAAGAGATCACTCAATTTTTGACACTCACTTCTCGATTAGATTAATTATGGATTGAAGTGATAGAGTTTCTAATTACGAATGTTATTTATGAAAGGATAATTTTACATTAAAGAATTTGAATTTTATTTTTAATATGCAATATGTAATTAAATAGATAGAATACATAAACACTATAAAAATATAGAAGGGAATGCAATGGATTGTTTTATTTGAAGTTTATATCTTTTTTTCACAATGAATATGAGCACATGAACAGATACAAATTATTTTATAAATAGCTGTTTTCGTTCTTTTTTGGCGAAATATTTCAATAATTTCTTATGTTACATAAATTGAGACAAATCCAGCGGTGATCATTATACGTTGATAGTTTGGCTCCTACGCAGTATTTTTTGTAAAATAAATAATAATCTGATTCCTTGCTTAGGATAAGTTGCTGTTGTTGTTGGAACCGCTTTTCTTCTGCTTTTGGCTGTCGAAACCCACGACATCTTTTTTGCCCCATTCTGGTTATTCGTTGGCTACTGGGGGGCCAAAGTAGCACCGCACGCGTTCCGCAGAATATGGTCAATTCCGGTGCTTTTATTGGCAATAACTTTAAAATTGAGCCGATTGCAGACGCTCAACATAAACTTTTGTTCTGGATTCTCGATTCTGGGCACGATACAAACCCATCCGCCATAAATCCAACATAAGGACGAGTTTTGTAGATAGTCGACTGGATTGTTTTGTTGTCAATTTCTTGGAGTTTCACCTGGCACTTTCAGGTTCACTACAAATTAGCAAACAAACGATATATTCTACAAGCTAATCAAAAGCACTATTTCTTACAATGCTAATAGTGAAATTATCTATATTTCATCATCATTTCAAGCCAAGTTCATTCAATTTTTTTTGTTAATATGATGGAAAAAGGTTTTTCACTAAGGACGTATTGGTTCTTTCACAGTGGTTTTTCTCGGCATCTGAAGAAAAATAATTATCAGATATCATCAATTAAATGAAAAAAATTACCACAGACTATATTATGAAATACATGCTGAAAATAATCGTTTCCCATCCAATAATTTGGTCAATAATCTTAATGACAGTATGAATTCATTGTTGCTTTGGATATTTAAACTTCAATCAGTTTAAATTAATGATTGTTGTTGTTAATTTTCATGGTGTAGAATGTTTCCAAAATCGTAAATAACTCAAACTTGAAACCAGAAATACATAAACTTGAATAATGTATATTATACTCTGTTGAATTGTTTAACCCCTTATGTTGATGGAGCAAGGAGAAGTATACCGTTACAATTGCTAACAGCTGATTAGGCAAGTTATCTAGAATAAAAAGAAGTTATGAGAATAAAACGATGAGAAAATAGGAAGAAGAAAACCAAACGAGAACCATAATGTTTTAGGAAACAAATAACATGTATTTTTATAAAAATTTGCTTCACCAAAAGAAAGCGCTCAACTTCGAGAGAATAAAAATCGCAACACATTTTTTAAATAGTTATTTGTAATGGTCGCCTTTTTTTCAAGAAATGGTTCACTTAAACCGCAACAGATAAGATACCACAAAAGGCTGGAACTACACTTGAATGTAGCTTTGGGATAAAGAGAACCATTTGAATTCTTATACCTTTTATATTCTTAGCTTATATTGAAATTTGCTAGTTTCGTGAGGCAATCCACCAAGGTGGCGTTGGTTTTTTGAGGGGTGCTGGGTATTCGCACAGAAACTGTTGGCCTTTTTTTCTATTTTTCTGTCGTAAAAGGGAACGGTGTGTCTGTCAGTGAAACAGTACCCCATTGATATGGATATGAATTTCATTCTTGACGATTAATTTTTAGGAGTTGCTTGGTGCATTTGTGACTGAATGTGAGCCAAATCAGCCTGGTCATTTTATAAATTTCTTCCAGTAACCAGGTTTTGTTTGCAGCCTTTATATAATGGTTGGTTAAATACTAGCTTTATGGCAGCTAAACGATGACTGACCTGGGTGTAAGTATAAAATATTGGGTAGGTACGGTAGGGTATTTGCTTTTTAGTTCCCAGGTTTATCCATAGACCCCGGTGCTAACTATAGGATGTTTTCAAAACTGAGCGTAACGTTTCCATTGTGTATGACATAACACTACAATTTTGGATACCACACGTTAAATAATTTTTGGATAGCAGCTTAAATCTTAGGTTTTTTTTTTGATTTTTCTTAAAAAAAATTTCTGGATTTTATTTAGTTTTTGTATATAACATTATCGGGTAAAAAACGGGTGAAAGACGCTGCCTTGGTCCGGGATCGGTAAGAATAGTACTAAGCTTAATTGTTCCAAGAAAACACCACAGCAAATCATTTCGATTTCTGTGCCTCCCTTTTTCTTTCGCCCAGTCCTCCCTGCTCGGGATGACTGACTTGGAACTATGGTGGAAGAAAGGGAACTGTGAAAGCAGGGATATTTGCTCTGCAGTAGTCCATTTTTCCGTAGTAGGTTGGAGTGGTCAATATTTTCCTCTTACCTAAATTGTTAAGTTTTTTATTTAATCGCAGAGCATTTGACCAGCTGTGTTGTGAGGAGCTTAGTTGAGACAGTAACACAAACAGTGCCTCATTCAAGATAGTTCTTATGTCCCTCATGATTGAAAAGTTGTATTCTTCTTACCTTTCTCCCCAGGTTCTGAATTGATATTTTTGTAATAACCAAATAACTGCACCATACAGAAGCGTTGATGTCACTATTGCCGGGTAGAGTCATAATGCAATTTTGGGTTTCTATCTCTATCTTTTCACAATAGCACTTTTGCAATAATTTGCAAGCTGCTTTGTGCACTTAGTGTTCTTTGTTTGCTTTCCAGTTAATTTTAGAGTCCAGCTTTAGTATTTTCCCTGATGTTTTAGGTTACATCATAAATAAAGGTAGGATAGATGCCAGAACTTCATGCCTGTGTTATCTCTGCAGACTTATCTGTTGACCTTATTTTTTGCTTTGTTTAGAGAGGATTCACAGAGCGAAGTTAAGTCTTTCAGATAGCATGTTTTCAATGCTGCAGTTTCAAAATTCTCTGCATGAGCTACGTCTTTGCAGCCAGCCTCTTCTGTATTTGATAGGAACTTGTGCACCACTAAAGTACATAGAAGAAGTGATAGTACTCGGCACTGTGGTGTACTTTTGCAAGTCCTCCTTCTAAGTGTGGAGCTGATTTTCTAACTGCTTAATAGTTGTATGTTGCACTTTGCCAAGTTATCAGCTTTAAAGCCGACAACGTTAACGGTGCCTTCGTAATATAGAAAAAATGCTTGCATTGGAAAAAAGACTGCACGTGTGAGAAGAAATGAGGTGGCATTTACAGGATTTTGGCCCTTAGGCGAGGAGTGTGAGGGCCTACTAGCTTTGGGAATGAAGACAATTTTAGTTTCATTTCAATATTGTCAAATGTAAGTCACCTTGAGACTTGCCTCAGAATTGGCATTTAGCCAAGGCAACGTCTTGTTGATTCTCCGCTGCATCTCAATAGATAGAATATTGTTCATGCGAGGCGATCAAAGGGTTGTAATGAGCTGATTGCGTAACGTAGAACGCTGTCGCTTGTGATTGATAAGCAGTTTGGAAGTTTGCGTGGATCAATTTTTTTTACATGTATTGTCATTTTTAGGGAAGTGCGTGGCAATAAGAACACCGGGAGTTTTGAAACTGGATTTCATTCGCCTTCCGTTTGTGCCCCTAACAGACCCTAGAAATGAAGAAAAGCTTGCCATGAAGGAAAGCTTGTGACTTAGACGACGGACGTTCTTGCAGTTCCATGTCAGCGCAAAAACTCTACCACGGCATGCGTTTGATCTTTTAAATGTACTTGTTTGGTTTGAGATTGTGCAAAGATCAGTCGTTGATTATTGGTCTGATGGAAGAATTTTTTTTATTCATTTTGCACTTCCGCAATGTTCATGTCCCACCTCGGGGGCTTATACTTCCCTTTGATTTTCTGCATGCAGGCTCTGCTGCCTCATTGATGTTAGAGGTGATGGTCCCAATAGCTTCCTACATACCGTGTATGTCTTCTATACCTGAAGGTTCACCTTCCGGTGTGGATCCGAGGAAAATATTGGTATTTTATGTATCTTCTTTTTGTTTTTGAATGTTGAATTTATCGGAACATTAAATACAAATTAACCCTTGCTGTCCCAAATTATCAAAAATGCCTACAAATAATTTTTGTTGATGTTTAAATTAAAGATTATAACTTATTTCTTGATAATTTTTCGCAAAAATGTCACTTCCTGTCTCTGTAAGGATTTTAATGATTGGTAGCCATATGGCTACCATGGGAAAATAAGAACACTTATTTTTTTCAGTTTTCGAATAGCGGTTTCAAATTAATTTTTATTTGCATTAAACATAAACTCTTCCCCAGAAGTTTTTACATTATGAGTTGACATGAAAATCGTAGAAGAAGTCTTTTTTTGATGCAGAATGCTTTTTGGCATTTGACACATATTACCCTTGAGAAGCTTTTTCGGTCCTTACAGTTAAAACATCGCTGTTTCTTTGATGTGTGTTTTGGAAGGTGAAAATTATGAGTGTGTACAATGTTAACTGGTGGATCCAAAGTTCTTGGGCTAGCGCTTGAACTTCCACGACTTGTTGTGCCAATGGACGATGTAGGGCTATGAGAGGGACGGCCACGCTTTGCGGGTAAAGGAAAATTTCTGGACTTAATTAAAACATGTGCTATTTCGGATCTAAATTGGACAATGATTTTAACATTTTTCTTTTCTACGTTTCTATCGCTGCACTGTTTCCTGTACAACAGCCAAGCGTTAACAACCGAGACATCAAAAATATAGTAAAACACTCTCATATAATATTTCTTAGTGCCAATGTTAGTCCGATAGAGAGCGGCGAGCATGTCACTTAGATCAACACCTCTCATATGCAAATTGTACGTCGAAACAATATTTGGGCGAGTTATAGCCACTATCTTTTTGTCCTTTGCTGAATAGCGATCAACTTTGCATACTTCTTCCACACCAACAAAGGATAACATCATGTGTATTGGTTTACTGTCGTACCATTTAACGGCTTTAATGTTGGTACACCTTTCTACTCTGTAATCGAGAGAGCCTCTTCCTCTCTTCTTTAAAAACTAATCGGATTCAAGCACGCATCCTTGTAAACGGTTGGCACGAATGCACCCAACCGTGAGTATACCATCTTTCTTTAGTCTGCAAGCCAATTTGTAGGAAGTGAACCAATTGTCTGTACATATTGCAAAATTTTTATGCTTCGGCAAGGCCTCACAAAGTTGAACAACCACGTCTCCACTAACACCAAGACTTGAAACGGCTTGATTAGAGTCTTTTCCGGTATATATTTTGAAATCATACAGTATGCCCGAAGTACCGCATCCAGCAAGCAATTTTATGCCCCACTTATGAGGCATGCTTTTAATGCACTGTATTAGGCTGCCTTTACTCTTGCAGGGAATCAAGACTTCGTCAACAGCATTGTGCTCTTCACGCTTCAATATTAAAAGGTTTTTCCTGAAAGCGTCGATCAGAAGACGTAACTAAACAGCTTTTAACTATTTGTAATATAGTTCACTTTTATTACTTCCCGCACTACTTTCACCCGCATTTACAATTTCGTCGCACAGTTGGATTTCCTCTTCGAAATTGGATACTTGTACCCGGACACTTTCAATAATATCATCATAATCCGATTCCCTGTCACTTTCATCGTCACCAGGGACATCCCCTTCTAAAATCAGCTCAATTGCTTCGTCAGTTAGGTATCTGCGTGCCATTTTATCAATTTACTGAAAAACGGAAAAATTTTACTCTCAAAGTCCCATGGTAGCCATATGGCTACCAAGACGTCGCAAGCCTATGCTCACTTACCAAAATATAATTTTCCTTACGACAAGGGTAAATCAAAAATTTGACACTTCTCGAATCACACAAAAAATACCCAACAATATTCCCAATACAATACGTCCTTGTTTGGAATGTTTTCTAAAACAAATTCACTGCTAGGTCCGTCTACTTTGAAGTCTTTACTAAGAATGGCTAATTCTACCTGGAGACAAAGGCTGCCAACAAACAAAATGTGTTGTTTAAAAGATAAGGGTTCAAATGAACATTTTTATTACAAGTTCTTGGAAAATTCCATTTTAAAAGGACGAATTACTCAGACTTTACTTTGGTTGCCATATGGCTACCATGGGAAAGAAAGGGTTAAATGTTATATATGAATGGCCAGTGATTTTGAATAACAAGGAATTTTTTAGGAACTTGGTGGAAATGCTCGTTTGTAAGAGTGATGCCTAAAAACTGCCTACGATTAGGCATAGTAAAGGTAGGATCCACACATATATTATTTATTACCAAGTCATGCAATAGAATAAATTCAAAGGGTGTCTCAGCTCTTTCATTCGTGTCGACGCTTTATCAGATGCTATGTTTGGCATTGGCTTCTGCCCAGATTATTACTGGAAATACATCTGAAGTGGTTTTCATTTTAATCCACTATGTTGCAAGTTATCGCATGCCATAAAATTGAAAACAGTTGAGAAAGATTTGGACTGAATCTCCACTGCTACGGCCATGGTGTCCTTATCATTGGAATTCTACAAGATTAAAACTCCAAGCCTTCCGCTAGCATACCTGCCTTGGTGCAGGTTCCCGTCCAGAAAGTGGTAAGTGGCTGTTTTCTTTTCGATTGGATATGGCTATCACATCAAAATTGGACGTTAGTTCGTTTGCATCCACATCCTTCATTACCTTCATTAGAGTTCGTATTCATTGCAAATAAGTCCTCTACTCGCATCTGCTTTCTTTATTCGTTTTTTAGTTCCGCTGGGATCCAATGGTGATCTTTTACAAAGCGGAGAGGCAATGTGAGAGTTTAAAACTTCCTTTTTAGGATGTGTGCTCAGCGAATGCTCAAGGACTAATCAGGAGAATAAATTCAATCTACACAGCAGGGTAGCATTGATGAGCTTTGAAATTGATGCGAGGATTACTGCGGTTTTACCGGGACGGGGACACCATGGTATTATTTTGAAAGCAATTTCAAAGATTTTTTTAAATTTTTTTTCTCTGGGATCTTATTTATCTTTGCACATGTTTCTTCGAATTACTACCGCAATGACCCTGATCTTCTTGGAGCTTGAGTTTGCGCCGGTGCTTGATTTAAACACGTGCCGTAAAATCTTGGAACATTGGCATAGTATACACGCTCTCATCCATTCATGGCAATCTTTTCTCATGGATGGTCCAACGAAATTGCAACTGAATGTTTGACCGTCGCCCTGCCTCCTGCATAAGCTGATTCATGCATGAGGCTGAATGCAATTCGTCGGAAAGGCTGTGTTATATATGGATGGGCTGCAGCTGCCAAAACGTAACAATAGAGCTCTGTGTCCGTTCCTGGTGACTAAATTTTTTAAAATTGCAAACTAGTGCTAGATTCCAAAAACCCTTGTAGTTCGTTGCCATACTATGGTGAGTCTTACAATCCATTGCAGCTTCGCAAAGCTCTATGCGTGGTAGTATGTCCGCTATGAAGTTGTTCCTTCCAGACATGTGCCTTATGTTGGTCATGAACTCGCTTAAACTTAATTACAATTAATAAATAATAAATTATTTATAAACGGTTTGTGATCCGTAAAAACTAAAATGTCTTTGGCTTTAAACAAGTTCTTCAAAAATTTGATCGCGTTGTGCATTGCGAGCAGTTCTTGGTTAAAAGTACTTTATTGGGATTCCGCGGGGCTTTACTTCTTAGAGTAGAAATCCAATGATTCCCAATGGTCTGAGATTTGTTACTGCAGAGCAGCACTCTCGGCGGTGTCTGATGAGTCACACACAAGAGCGATCGGTGCGCTTGTTTCTGGATAGGCGATTAGCTTCGACTGCAGAAAACTTCCCTTTAATTTTTCTAAACACGCATTCGCTTCATTTTTTCATTGTAAGATGTCCTTACCTTTTAACATTCCATGTAGAAGATTATTCAATTGTGCTTGCATTAGGCAGACAAATTCGATAAAAATTTCTCATGCCCATAAATTGACGAAGTTGATGTGCAGTTTCTGGTCTTCGTGATTTCTTGATAGCGTCAATCTTTTCAGGAAGCAGTTTTATATTTGCTAGATTTACTATCTAGAAGAAGATACCTCTGCGGCTCCAAAAATACACTTTGCACAATGAATTACGATGCCGTATTCATTCCACCGCTTAAGGAGTTACACCACAGTTGAAGTTTCGAAAAGTCGATTTTTTTATTGGCTTAAAAAATATTTTAAACCCTCTGGAGTAACAAACAAACGGTTTCACACCTGTCTGAAATCGTTTTCATTAAAATTTTGAGCTCTTTCTCGATACCTTCCGACTGCTCCAAAACGACTACCTGCGATAAATACGACACCTGCTCGTCGGGTACAGCATTATGTCTTATCATTCGATTTCTAACTTCTCTAATATACTAATAGATGTTCTTAGAAACATTTTCAATCATGTTGAACACTAAGTACGTTAGCACGGCGTACTTTGATATTGAGAGAAGACGTAAATTTCGCGTGGAAGTTATTCAAAATCACCATTTTCTTTCGCAGTAATAATTTTTCACACGTTATTGGTAGCTTTGTGAAATACAATGAGTGAAAAAAGGTGTATACAAGTCGTAAAGGCTCAAAAATGTCTTATCAGACGCGGCGATGGAGCAACGTGACGAAACGACGACCGTTGGACAGATTTGAAGCGGAGGAAGATTCAGCCGGTATTAGCGCTTCGGCAAAGAAATTGAAAATGGAGACTGACGATATCGAGATACATAGTGTGTTTGGTTACCGAATTTCAAATTTTTTCGCTGGTTTTTTCTGTGGTTTCGGAATATGTGAAGTGCAAATGCATGATCATGTATAAAAACGAATGGAATTTCGGTTGAGAAATTTGAGAGAGAAAAAACAAAAAATACTTGGAGGAAAAAGAAAATTAACTATGAAATTGATTGAACAGTTAAAAAATTATTATGGCTTGACCATTCGACGGAATTCAAACTCGTTGGTAAATATGAAAAATGATATCTGGTCGACATTATTTCATAAAATGTCAACTGACGAAAATCCCCAGCACGAGAAATGCTCAGAGTCTTGGTGCGAATGGAAGAAGGCGCAAACAGAGAGTTTCTTAGACTCCTTTCATCCTAAGCCGGCACTATCAAACGACGTTTTTGAAGCTATCAGACCACTCTACGAGGATCTGAGCCGCGACGAGTTGCTGATTCGTTGCTTGAGAGGCTATACGCAGAACAGCAACGAAAGTTTTAATGCTACAGCCTGGCACTTGGCTCCCAAAACTTATTCAAGTGGAAAGAAGATATTAAAAACAGCTATTGACATTTCTGTTTGTAATTTTAATGATGGATCGATAAACTTTTTAAGAATATTGAAACTAATGGATATGAAGATTAGATCACAATCCTACAGCTTTTGCTTAGAAGCCGACGCTACTCGAATACACCGCGCGGAGCGTTTTTTAACGGACGCAGCGAAAGAGGCTCGCTTCAGCATAAAAGTTTCTGGGAAAGCAAACGAAGTTGAGTTAAACAACTTGGAAGGAAAGCTTTACGGTGCTGGAATAGTAGATTAAAGGTAAAAATTTTAATGATCAATTTTTTGTTTTATCATTTTCGAAACACGAGTCAAAACTTCAAGCGCGTTTTTCTGGAAACCCATTTTTTTTAAATCGGCACGCAAGTGACAATAAATAAACAAGCAAGCAGCTTACGTTTTTTCTAAACATCTGTTTACTAAAGTCAATATCATTCGTTAACATAAACTATCCGAAATCATATCCAATTTCATTAAATGCTGATCAGCTTATCTTTAATTTCCCATAGACAAAATTGTAACTAAGCAATTTGGGGTTCTTTGTCTTCAACCATATAAATACGTATTGATCATCTAGATCAAGTTAGTTTTTATTCAGTTTTTATACACATCACAAGTCAATCAGTTGCCATAAGTTATTATTCAGTTATTAATCAGATCACAAGTCAATCAGTTGTAAGTCATCAATAGTTATTATTAATTAGACAAGTCAATTGTCATCAGTTCTAGTGAAATAAAGTGTTCATAATAAATATTAAATACAGTGTTTCATTTAAAAACCAAGTGTGGTAATAATTATTTTTTTGTAATTGAATAATGCAGCATAACTCAAACAATTTTTATTCTTTCATTTTGTAATTAATATCACATCTTCAAAACAACATTCGGCATAGAATTACGGGGCCGATTTTCGATAAGTTAATATCTCGATTTTTTGGGTACATATAAGTGCTCGTTTTTAGGTAGAAAAATGTTTTTTTTTGTTCAAATGCTCGCCAATTTTTCAAAAATGCTACTGTAGCAATATTTTTTTCCAACTACACCTCGACATGGTAGCAAAGCGTAGCTAGTGAGCGAGTTTTCGATTCATTTTGTGTACCGTTTTTTAAAATAAAAAGTTGTGTCCAGTGTACGTTAGAAAGCACGTGTGATACAAAATGGTGGAAGACTAAATGATGATACCTCTGTTTGATGGAGTGAACTATAGTATGTGGAAAAAACGACTTGATCTATTTTAAAAAATAAAAAAAATGTGAAGAAGTCATTGAAAGAACAAAAACGGGTGATGACAAAGATCCGTGGGACAAAAATGATTTGAGAGTTATGAATTATATATACAGTGCTATTTCGGACAGATCATTGGAATTTGTTTGTAAAAAAAGAACGGCGTATGGAATTATAAAAATAATTGATAATTTTTATTTGATAGAATCGACAGCGCTGCAAATAGTGTGTCGTAATAAATTGGAAGCTTTAAGATTATAAAGATTCAGCGTCGTTTTTTTGTGACTTTGAAAAATATGTAAATGAGTTGAGATGCGTGGGTGCTAAAATAACTGAAAAGAAAAAGTTAAGTTACATGTTAAATACGTTAGCAAAGTCGTACAGCCATATTGGAGATTTCATAGTTTCTTTGAAAGAGGAAGATCGTACGACTGATTAGGTGAAAAGTAAAATACAATTAATGGAACTGAAAAATGGAAAGAACAATGATCACGAAAAAAGATCAAATTTATTTGCTGTGAATAAGAGTTAAACATGTTACAACTGCGAAGAAGCAGGTTATTTTCGAAAAGACTGTCAAAATAGCGGACGAACGGCACAACTATCAACACATCTTCTTCCGAGGAAACACACAAGTCCACCCTACTACCGAAGAGAAATCTTTCAGGCATTCTGCTGCTGGTATAAAGGCGGTGAGTTATTCTATTGCTCCGATCGTCTCTCGCAATTGACGACCGGCAGAGTAGATTCCCTGATTGCAAAGTTAGTCACAGTTGATAACCGCCACGCCATATTTCCAATAATAAAAACAGACACCCAAGGCGGGGGCAATGTGTTGTCGGGAGCGAGGCTGATATCGATCTCGAGAGCGCATGCCATCTCTTCTTTGAAAGGTTGAACACACACGCCACCATTGCTGATGATCAGCAATTTTCGTGCCTATTTTCCGTTGAAATAAGGTGATTTCTTCCTTGAAACCTAATCCAAACTGTGCGAACTTTAAATTGAGCATTATTTATTAAGAAGAATTTGCCTCACAGACTAACATACTCCAATTAAAAGACAATAAAAGCGAAGAAGAAGAAAATTTAAAAATTAAAGGAATACATAGTATAGATTAAACTTATTAGTTAAAGAACTCTTTACATTCTGCTTATGAATGTAGAGTGAGTGAGGAACGGACCAAGTTGCAGAGTATTGTGATTTCGAAGGAGTCGCAACATCGGAGAATGGTACAAAGTCTCAGTCCTAGCATATGGAACTGTAAGTATAATATCGGATCTGGCAAGGCATTCTAAAGTACGATACTCTAACCAAGCAGAGTGGTTAGAGTTTGATTGATGATGGTGAAGCTGAAACATGAAACACTCATCCAAAAGAAATCTGCGGGAGTGCAAAGTAGGAATTTAAAGCAAGGAAAGGCGCTTTTCATATTGCATATATGTAATATTAAATTTAAAGTTGAGGAATCGAGTGAATTTGTGATGTACTGATTCAATCATAGAATCTAGACATTCATAGTGTGGTGACCATACTTGCGAGCAATATTCATGGATTGGTCTGACGAGTCTAGTGTATAGGTTGACCGAGGATGAAATGTCACAACATATGAGAGTGTCTTAATACGAACCCGGAGACACGAGGAGCGCGTGCGGCCATTGCCACAACGTGAGGCTCAAATTTAAGTTTAGGGTCGATATCACTCCCAGATCTTTTATTTGAAAAATCGGCGCAAGTGGAATATCATGTAATACGTAGATGCAATCAATTAGAATAGGCATTCAACCACTGCAGGTGTACTTTGCTGCGTTGATGAAGTTTCTGCTATTTGCGTAGTGGGCTTAAAATTCCCTACAATATTGTCGGCCAACCCCACAAGCTGATCAAAGGTAAGATGCTTTTGAGCCACGAGGATTGCACGAGCTGTTTGCTGTATTCTGCTCAAAAAAAAATTTATACGCACTGTTCTGGAACGGATAACGATAAATTAAAGTTACGAAGAAGATGTTGCGCATAAGTTTTGCTTCACAGCGAGTGGAAGTGTGACGGAAACGTTCGACATGTTAAAATTGGATTATGGTGAATCTGTGATGATTCGTGTTACTGTGTTTTGATGGTTTAACGTTTTTGCTGAAGATGAATACGATTAATGAAATGGACGACCATAAATAACGAACAATAACAAATAACGTTCTTATATTACAGCTGCGTTAAACGATCATCGCAATCTGAGCTGTAAGTTGATTGAAGAACTAACTGAAATAACAACAAACCATCGCGGAACGCATTATTAGCAATGATTTCAAAAAAAAGTAGCTGTGTCTTTGTTTGGTTTCACAAGCGCTAATCGTCGACTAGCTGCAGCAACGCGCTTCTAACAAGACATGCTGAAAATTACCAGAAAACAGCCGAATTCCCTTGAATTTACTATAACGGGCGACAAAATTTGGTGTTTCACATGCAATCCTGATACGAAAAGCCAAAATGCGTTTTTGAAAATCAAGACAATGCTGTTTTCTCCCCCAAAGGCATCGTCCACACATAATTTGTTCCTCATGGTACAATTCTGTATGCGACATTCTGGATGCAAGCGCAACATTGCCTTTGTAAAAAAATTGCGTGTCTTAAACCCAAGTTATGGAGAGATTCCCTTTTTCCCTCTTGTACGATAACGCACCAGTGCCCACCGCGGTGACAAACGTTCAATTTTTGGCCAAGTAAATAATTCCTGTTTAGTCATTCACCGTACTTGCCTGATTTGAGTCCACTTGACTACTTCCTATTCCCAAATGAAGGAAGCGACACATATAATTGTTTGTTTCCTCCTTAAAGTTATTTCCGCCGCTGCCGCACCTCTTGCTCGTACGCCGCTTACTGTCCGTCGTCCCCTTCTTCCTTCTCTCCACGATGTGTAAGATGCCGCCAAGTTATTTTAAATCCTCTCGCGATTTCAGCAATTCATTCGCTTCTCGGTTTCACCCTGACCAGCACACCAAAAAACCCAGAACAGAACAAGCCCGTCAACTGTTCTCCTTCAAAAATATAAGAGATCTTCCTGGTCCAGTTCACTGCATCAGCGGTCATCAGCTAGCCAAGTTCGCTCAACCCTTCAAAGCTTTCATTCGCCTTTTGTGTCGATTACATCGATCTTCTCGATTTGTGGATACTGTACTGCTGTGTGTCTGTGGTGGCGGCCTTTGGGTAAACACATTGCGACGCTGACAATTGAAGACCGCTGTGTAGATAAATCATCGCAGTCATGGGATCGGGTGAAGATCGCATTGACGGCGACGTGAGTGGTTCCATTAGTGAGACGAAGTGCGAGTAGCGATGAACTACAATTGTTGTTGCTATCTTATCCAATATACATTTATATAATTCAATAACCTTGACCTAAAGAAATCCTATATATATAACCTTATTATATAATTCAATTCTTGCAATATTCCCTGTTTACAGTGTCGATTCGCGTAAACGATTTCTATCGATTCGTTTGCCCGCCCGATGGTTTGGGGTCTTCAGAGGCAAGACAGTTCCTTATTTTCGTACGTGGATCGGCCACACTGCTTGACGAACGTAACATTACCCCGTTCTTCAAGTGGATTTTCCCTACAAATGATCATATGGCTACTCGATGTAGGGCTTCAAGTCTTTGCCATGCCATGCGCCGGCGTTCTTATTCTTTTCGTCCACTAAGCGGTAGGTGGCCGTGGAAAACTCAACTACAAAAGGCCCTAGATATTCGGGTGCCAGTTTTACGGAAAGCGCTGTGCCGCATTTGAAAGGACGAAGTTACTTCTCCATACTCGGTCATTTGGGTAGAATGGTTCCTCTTGCTTTCGGAGTTATACTGCTTGCTTAATCGAGCAGCTATTCCGCTGCGAACCCTGTTTATCGTATCGGCTCGGTCTTAAGGTCAAGTTCCCGTTTATTTTCTCTTGGAGGCATCGTTCCTCCGCGGAAGGCCACCATCTCTTCTAAAATTGAGGAAGTACGGAGTTACGCCCATCACTTCATGAGTGCACGTTCGAAGCGCACAATCTATCTGGGCAAGATTGTGGTCCCACCTGCGGTGATATTCGGCTACATAGGAACGCAGCACCTGCTTGATATTCTGGTTGAAGCACTCTGATAATTTGGCCTGTGGATGGTAAAATGCAGTGTATTATACACCCGCTTCAAACCTATGTTCTCGAAGGCTTTGGAGCGAAATTGCACCCAGTTATCGCAAATGACGCCCGCTAGCACTCCAAACAGCATGAAGTCATTATCTTCTAACTTACGCACCACTTTTGGTACCTTGGCCGATCGAAGAGGGGAAGCCCATGACGAATTTGTTGTATTAGTCCACCACGCTAAGGATATAGCAATGTCCCTGTGTCAAGCGTGGGGCCTATCAAATCAACACAAATTACCTCCCACGGGTGTTCATTCAGCTCCATTCGGGATACAATCGCATCTTGAGGTACCCGGCACTCGACCTTAACTACCTGGCATACCTTACACTTCTCGATATATTTTCGGATGTCTGTGCTCATCTCAGTAAAAATGCAGCGCCACACGATCCAGCACCCGTTTCACACCCATGTGGCCGCCTTTGAGTCATCATGACCCTGCATAAGTGCCTTGCCTTGCTCTTCCTCCAGCAGTACCCGCTTCCATACCTGAGTTTCCAACTCCGAGTATCGTTCAGACATGTGGTTCCAACCGCCCGTCTGCGTACTCCACTGGGTTTTCCGTCACCTTTTTTTCGTCCGCTGGTACCACTTCCCTTCTCCCACTTCTGCCGAGAATTGGACAAATCAAGACAAAGCATCGGGCTGCAGATGCTTTTTGCCTTTCCGATGCACGATGTCAAAGTCGTATTGTTACAGCCGAACTGCCTATCTTGCCAGGCGGTCTGTTGGATCTATCAAACTGTTCAGCCACACGAGTGAGTAGTCACAACCTTCTACGTAAGGGTGCAGTTTTTCCACTGCCCACAGAACCGCCAGATACTCCTTCTCAGTGGTGAGCAATTCCTGCCCGACCTGGTTAGTGACCAGCTTAAATAGCGGATCACTCTCTCACCATCAGGGTGAGTCTGGCTGAGTACCTGCCCACCTCCAAATCTGATGCATTCGTTTGGATGCTGAACAGAAGGCTATAGTCCGGACAAGTCAGAATGAGTGCTTAGGATAAGCGTACCTTGGCCTGAACGTTCTGGAACGGATAACTACTTTAACTGCGCAACTGTTATAAATCCTGAGACGTGTTTTGGTATCCGATCTCTTCGCGCTCTAAGAATGGCCGGTTTTTCTGCTCTTGTGATGCGCCGGCCATGAGTGGATCTTTTTATATTCAGTAAGGTTGCTCAGCGTCGTCGCTCATAATTAAATCTCGCACTTCTTGTGAACATCTATTGCCTAAATAACCTACTATAGTACCGAGCTTTGCACTTTCAGTTTTTATATTATCTGCCGCACACGTGTTACATTCCCATGCAACATTGTTGCAGATGCTTGCAAATGCGCAACTTGATACCGCATCATTTGCGCTATGTTTAGTCTAACGCATTCAATTCGCGTTTAAACAATGGTTGGTTGGTTAGTTGGTTGTAGTGGCAGCCTCCTTTATCCAAAGATGGCTCACTTAGGCCACTATAGGCCCAATGTGGATGATGAGGATGATGAGAACCATTTAGATTCTCGTATGAAGTTGGCTATGCAGCTTATATTTAAATCAGCTACTTCCGTGGGGCTGTCTAGGTAAGGTGAGCCTAAGGTTTGCATGCGTTTCCTGGAAGGTGCTGGGAAAGTGTTGGATTTTCTCTTCCTCGTCTTCCGATCTGCAACTTCGGCAGAAATCGTGGAAAGGAACACCCAATCTTTCTGCGTGTGTGCCAATCAGACAGTGCCACGACGGAGCTCAAGGTTTTGCAACTCATGTTAAGAAGCCGCTTAGTGCGTTCGGAGCACAGTGAGTGCCAAGTATGGTTGTGCTACAGGTTTTTTCAAGTAGCCAGGCCCTATTTGCAGCCTCCATGCAGTATTGGTTGAAGCCTCATGGAAGCTAGAGGTTGGCCGACTTGGGGTGTAAGTGTACACTCTTGAAGCTAAGTGCCAGCTCGTGCTAGGGCATCTACTTCGCAATTTCCCGGTATATCAACATACGCCGGTATTCAGCAAAGAATCTCTTCATAATGAAGCCATATCATGTTCAGTTGTGAGCGGCATTCCACTGCAATTTTGGATGAGGTATGCACGCTGGATAGTGATTGGATAGCAGCTTGACTGTCAGAGAAAATGTTTAAATTTCCAAAGGAAATTTTCTCGTTTCTCAGCCAGTCTACTCCCTTGTAAATCGCAATGACTTCTGCCTGAAAAACACTGCAGTAATCTGGCAGCCGGAAGGATAGTTTCAGGCCTAGCTGTTCTGAGAAAACGCCACAGCCAACTTTTCCATCCATTTTTGATCAGTGTAGATGTCGATTGATTCCTGTTTCTCACTTCTTTCTATGGTCCAGTCATCCTTACTCGGGATGATGGACTTGAAACCGTGGTGAAAACAGGGAATCGGAGAAGCCAGGTCTACTTTCCCTGGCTATGGTCCATCCATCCGTAGTATCGTGGAGTGGTCATTGTTCCCTTCATGCCAGAGACGTAGAGCTTTCAACCGAACCGCAGAGCACTTGGCCTGCTGTCTCGTAAGTAGCTCAGTCGGGAGCCAATTTAATAGCATGAACAATACCTTTGTCGGGGTGGTGCGTAGAGCCCCGACAATTGCAATAGCTGCAATCCTCCTGACCTTGTTTAGCAGATTTACATTTGATGACTTCGCCATAGCTGGCCACCACAAAACTGCGTCATACAGGAGAATTGGTTCCACTATCGCCGTTTAAAGCCATGATACAATTTTGGGTTTCGATCCCCACCTTTTTCCAGTGGCTCTTTTGTAGCAGTAGATTGCGCATATCGCTTTGCGCGCTCGTTCTTCTATATTCGCTTTCCACGAGAGCTTGGAGTCCAGAATGAGACCTAAATATTTAACTTGGTGAGACGGTATGAGGCTTATCTCATCGAGTTTGGGTGGGACAAATCGTGCAATTTCTACCTTTTCGTGAAGAGCACAAATTCTGTTTTCTACGGATTAATCTTCAGACCACACTCTTTGCCCCGTTTGGAAAGAATACTCAGGGCAATGTTAAGTCTTTTAGATAGTGTGTTAGCAAATTTTCCCGATATTGCTATTGCAACATCGTCGGCATAAGTTACGACTTTGCAGCCAGTCGCATCTATTTTTGACAAGAATATATCCACCACTGGGTTTCATAGAAGGGGTGATAACACCCCACCTTGTGGTGTGCCTCTGCAAACCCTCCTTCTTAAGGTACTGTTACCCAGCGTGGAGTTGATGTTCCTGCTAAACAATGCCTCAGATACTTTTTGTTTGTCAAGCAAAATCAACAAGCCTTTTTGCTTAGGTGTTAATTTCGCTTGAGAAATCTTTCGAATAAATTATTAAGTAGACAGTTGCATCCCGAATCTCTGAGGAGATACACGTAAAATATATATATATGTGTATATATATATATATATATATATATATATATATATATATATATAGTGATATGATTTCTTTAAAAGAAAAACCACACTAATTGTTAAGGAAATTGAATTGTTTTTTTATTTAATGTGAAGTACAGTCGATACAATTCAGTTCTGAATAAAACATCCTTCAAATGGCCTCCACGACTTTTTCTGCAGGAACAAATTCGATGAACCCAATTTTCGAGTACTTTTTTCAATAAATCAAGTCGTATGTCATGAATAGCACGTTCAATATTGACTTGTAAAGCTTGAATAGAGTTTGGTTTATTGCTAAAGACCAATGAATTCAAATAACCCCACAAGAAGTAGTCTAATGGTGTTAAATCACAATTTCTTGGAGGTCATTCAATATCACAATTTCTTGAAATAATCGAATATCCAAACTTTTTTCGCAATAATTTAATTATTGCACTTGCTGTGTGGTCTTGTTGGAACCAAATGTTATCAAGATCCACTTCGTCCAATTTCGGCCACAAAAAGTTGGTTATCATCAATCTATACCGATCTCCATTGACAGTAACAGTGTTACCAGCTTCATTTCGAAAAAAAATATGGACCGATGATCCCACCAGACCAAAAACCACACCAAACTGTTAATTTAGGTGAATATAATGGTTTTTCATGAATAATTTGTGAATTTTCTTCGCACCAGAATCGATAGTTTTGTTTATTTACCGCACCACACAGATGAAAGCGAGCCTCCTCGGAGAAGACGATTTTCTTAAAAAAATCGTTATCGTTTTCAAGTTGTTCCGGGGCAAAATCAGCAAAATCACGACGTTTACGGTGGTCCAATGGCTTCAGTTCTTGAGTGAAAACAATTTTATATGGATGCAAACCCAAATCTTTTCTCAAAATTTGCCAGGTTGTGGTTTGAGACAGTCCCAATTCTTGAGAACGTCTTGGGATTGACAAATTGCGGTCTTCAGCAACACTTGCCTGAACGGCAGCAGTATTTGCATTACTTCGAGCGTTTCTTTGTCTTATTGGCACTTGAACATTATGTAAAGGAAATGTACGCTCAAATTTTTTAACAATTCGACGAATAGCGAGCACACTTGGACGATTATTTCGACTATAAAATGTCAAAAGCGCACGAAAAGTTGCGATTGAAGAACGATTATTTTGATAATAAAACTGAATAATTTGTAAACGTTGTTCTTGCGTATATCTCACCATGATGAAATTGTAAACATTACTGAATACAATGAAACAAAAAATGACAGATCATGACATATAACAAATGGTCGAAACGACACATAAAAATCAAATCATTCCTTTTGGAAAACCCT
>OZ012661.1:47640417-47764067 GCA_963942545.1 Oxycera nigricornis | reverse complement strand
CTTCGGGAAAATAAATATAAAAACGATATCCTAATTACACGAAAAGGGACCTATTCAAATATTGATTTAAAAAGCTCGAAATTGGTAAATAGTAGTTTATCATAGAAACATTCCTTTAGCGTTGAAAAAGGGTGTTCGTGTTGAGATTATTCAGTATGGGCCGAACTAATAAAAGATCGCGACGGCATGACCGACAAAGTCCAGTTTTGGACTCAGAAAGTGATCGAGAACACCGTCGAAGGAATCGTAGGCAGGAGTCGACGTCAACCAAGGAGTCACTAGATCGGTTTACGGGAGCGGTCACCGCGGTATTACAGCGAAGTAATATGACTCAGCCGGGCATGTCTGTAAAAGCAGATGCAGTACCCAGCTTCAATCCGGGAGATCGTAACCAGTCATCTGAGATATGGTTGAAAAAGGTTGACGAAGTAAGGGAAATATTTTTATGGACGGAGGAAGTTACCATTTATTTTGCGTTGGGAAAACTTCGCGGATTGGCAGCAACCTGGTACAAAGCGTTGGGGTCAGTCAATTATTCATTGGAAATGTGGAAAGAAAAACTACGACGAGCGTTTCCACCGAAAAATGATTTCCACGCAATGCTGATTGATCTGGTCAACAGAAGAAAAAGGAAAGAGGAAACTTATTTAAAGTATTTTTATGAGAAGGTTGCACTATTAAATGCGTGCAAAATTAACGGAGCAGATGCAGTATCGTGTTTGATAGGAGGGATAAACGACCATATTCCCAAAAACGGAGCAAAAGCCGGAAATTATTCGTCTCCGGAGGAACTTTTACAGTATTTGAGTCAACTGACTGACACTTCATTCTCCAGTTATCTGGCTTCAGATCAAAAGTACTCCTCCCAACGAAAGTATGTAGCTACCAACTATAAGAAGCAACAACCAGGTCAGACCTCAAACCGCTCAAACAATACATGTTTTAGGTGTGGCAAACAAGGCAACTTTGCCAATAAATGCTACTCAACACCGAAGGATACACCACGTTGCCAGACTTGTAGAAGCCATCATCAAAGGAATGAGACATGTCGCAGGCAAAACCAAGGAGAATCGAATAAGGTAGTAGCTTTGCTGGAAACCGTGGACACGGATGCAGCAAATCGGAAGTATTATAAAAATGTTAAACTGAATGGGACGTTGTCGACAGCTTATATCGATTTCGGGAGTTCGTGTACCTTGATCACGTGGAGCGAAGCAATGAAACTTGGACTTCATATAAATCAAGGAGATATCATAACATTGCGAGGCTATGGAAATGGGACAACGACAAGAAGAGGGTCCACCGAAATAGAAATTGAATTAGATGAAATCAAGACAACAATCAAAGTAGTTGTGGTATCCGATTATGAGCAAAATATTCCGCTGATTGTTGGTCGAACCTTTACCGCACTACCACAAATTATCGTAATAAAAAACGAATCGATTTTAAAATTAATCGAAAAGCCTTCATGTGACTACTTGCTAATGCCAGAGATGGAGATACCTGTCATTAAAATCACCTTACGAATAGCCGATACGGTTTTGATACCACCGAAGCATTATTGCAGGATCAAACTAGATTGCGACCAAGAAGTGGAGAATGCTTACGTCGAAGCTTGTCTGCCACCGCAAGAAGGAAAAGAGGCGTGTATCCCCCGAACGGTTGTATCTAGTGACAAAAACAAGCAAGCGGAGGTAGCGTTCATTAATCTTTCAGATGAAGATATTCTTCGGAAAAAAAAGAAGTCCTTACGCGGGCCTGGCCGATCGTAAACCAGCAGGACCCGAGGGAACATGTCTTTAAAATCAGCCAGAAATAAGATAGAAAGGAGATTCATTTGAGCGAAGTTACTGTTGGAGAAATAAGCGAAGAATATCAAAATGAGCTGTTACAGATGTTGAACGAATTTCGGGATTGTATCGCTGTTGAAACGGGCAAATTATGGTGTGCTAAATCAGTGCAAATGAATATTCAATTGCAAAACAACACCCCGTTTTCTTTCCGCCCATATAGAATGGCGAAAGCAGAGCAAGAAGTGGTCAAAGAAATGGTGAAAGAACTCTTGGATATAAATGTGATCCGTAACTCCGATTCAAGCTATGCCTCACCAGTGGTGCTCATCAAAAAGAAAAACGGACAAGCTAGACTGTGCATTGACTTTAGGAAGCTCAATTCAATTACCATCCGCGACAGTCATCCACTTACGCAAATTGATGACCAAATCGATCGATTACACGGAGCAATTTATTTCTCGAGCTTAGATTTGAGATCTGGCTATTATCAGATACCCATGGCTGAAGAATCCAAGCGATATACGTCATTTGTAACACCATCAGGACAATATGAATTTGAGCGCATGCCTCTCGGTCTAACTAATGCACCACGTGTGTTCCAGTGACTAATGAATAAGATTTTGTCCCCAGTGGGCGATGTTGCAGCAGTTAATCTGGATGACGTTTTACTGCATGCAGAGGCAATCAATAAATCATTGGAAGGACTCCGAAAGGTATTTTTACTACTTCGAAATGAAGGATTAACCTTAAACCTGCAGAAGTGTTCATTTTTAACAACGAAAGTTACCTACTTGGGTTATTTGATTTCCAATGGTAAAGTTCAGCCAGGGAACGAAAAAACAAAAGCAGTAGAGAATTTCAGCGTACCGAAATCAGCACACAATGTACGCCAATTTCTGGGTCTCACGGGATATTTTCGGCACTTTGTCAAGAACTATGCCCTTATTGCGCGCCCATTGACTTCACTGACAAAGAAAACGGAAACCTGGAAGTGGAACCAACCTGAAGAAGAAGCCTTCCGTACATTGCAGGCCAGCTTAGTCAACAAGCCTGTACTGGCACTGATCAATCCACAAGGCGTAACGGAAGTTCACACGGATGCTAGTGCATTAGGCTTAGCAGAAATTACTCTACAATATCAAAAGGATGAACAACTTCACCCAGTTGCTTATTTTAGCCGACAGACCACGGACCTAAAAAGTAGATATCATTCCTATGAGCTAGAAACCCTTGCAGTAGTAGAGTCTTTAAAAAAAATTCCGTAGTGTTGTCTAGTGAGGAAGCGGATGAAACCGACGCTGTGTAACTCGAGGCGAGTTAATGTCAGGATGGACGACTGTAAGACCCATGTAAATTTTCTTCCCAAAACCCATAAAATATCCTAAAATATCCGTATTGAGTGTAGCGTAGAATCCTTGCAAGCGCATATGTAGTGCCCATATCCTGAAGATTTAGTCGTAGAAAATAGATAAGAAGCCGGCTCGCTACTTTGTCTTCGATGCCAAGATAGCGGACCGGTTTTGCATGTTATTTCACACCCCATGTTGCGCACATATGCGACAAATGTAGCATTTGCCTGATCTTGACGGGTGATCTATGTAGCTAGGATCGGCGCGTCATTATCAGTGCATAGTTATTAGTGAAAAGTTGTGCAAGTTGAGTGTGGACGAGGAGCCAAAGAAAAGAGCGTGGATTTACTGGAAAGGTAAGCCGTAAGGTTTATTAAGTGTTGTGGTCAGTAGTTTTGTTATTGCAGATATATATATATATAAATAAATATATTTGGATATCCCAAGCGTTAAGGGATTAAATAGTGCAAAAATTGATTGGTCACTAAGATCAACTGCCCGTGATCGCGTATGTGATTCGATTCAGTAGCGTAGTGTGACGCTGTGTTGAGGGAAGTCGAGCCAGGGACTTGGTGTGTGTGTGTGAGTGTGTATAAGGATGGGTTTAATCCTTAGAATAGCGGGGATGGAGTTAATCCTCGCGGGGTTGGTCGATGGCGCTCCCCACCAACCCAAGGAACACGAGTTGTTGGCACCTTGTGCGTTCTCCCCTGGCGTCAGCGTATTCGTTAGTTCCGTCTCGTCTTGCGTGTTCTCCCCTGACGAGGGCTCGGCTCCTCTATAAAGTTTGAATCCGGAAATAAAACACTTAAATTGAAGAGTATATCGGAAGAATACCGGGAAGTTGAGTGTAGCGATTTTTAGTAGTGGCGTCAACGACATAATCGTTGTATGAATATTCGACCATTGCACTTACGTGTTGCTTCTTTTATTTGTTTAGAGACTCGGCAGTTCATCAACAGTGACCTGCTGACACTCGACATCCTTTTAATGTCAGTTTGTTCCTGTATTTTAACACATTATCTTATATGTAATTCGAAATAAATATATTTTTGTCCGAGAATTGCACAAGATTGTCTCCCAATGGTCTGACATTGGGCTAGGAAGCTAAAGGGAAACTTTAACGTTAAAAACAAAAACCTTTTAAAGCAAAAAGAGTTCAAAGTAGACAAAACAATCAATGATATAACAAGTGAATGGGAATAAAAATACATACAAAACTAACAAATCCTGCCTTATGCCAAAGTACTCAACCTCTGGTCCCACTGCACAACGAAATAAATAAGATAAACACCACCAACAACATCGAACCCAATAGCAGCAAATCAACAAGGAGGACAAATCCTCAAAACCAACTTAGAATAGGCCGGCCTCACAAAGTGAGCAAATCGACAAAGTATGGGTCGGACTCAGCAAGGGGGTAAACTCCTGAAATGTAAACAACAAGTATAGTCAGCATAAGTAAAATCACGCGAGTTTAGAGCCACCGGAGTGGCGAGAGGTAGTGAAGGTATGAGATATGACAGATGAACGTTTCAACAAATGATCATTGAATTATGACATATGAGGATATGGAAAGGGAATAGCAGGCAAACCCACAACATAAAAATTTGGAAACAAAATAGGAGGGAGACAATAAGACCATGACGACAAACGAACAAGTACGACTATAGAATTAAAAACTAATGTGGCAGGTGTCATCGGGGGAAACATAAACAACACAAATTTGGCGGCCGAAGGAGGCTGGAGCAAAGCGGATGAAGCAGCAGACGATATGGACACCAAGGCCAGGGATGGGAGGTACAGGAAGAGCGGCGGTGAACATAAACAGTAAAACCAAAGAAGGCGTGGGTTTATAAAAGCAGCAGGTGACAACAAAATAGAAGTTGTAAGGAAATCGGCAAAAGCAAGATGAAGCTCCGGAGGGAGGTAGACAGCAGCAAAAGGAACCGGGAAGAAGCAGAAAAACAGGACGAAGAGAAAAGGGTGAGTACTAAAAACAAACAATCTAATAATAATAAGAGCGAGTACGAAGAATTGGTAGCAGTGAAAATGCATCACCCTCTGAAGCAGAGGAAGAACAAGGCCGGACGGGCGAAGATGCACCAACAAAAGCGGAACTGGGAATTCAAAATTAAAATCACAACATGAATTTGGGAGAAGTATATGAATATATGGATGTCGATATGCGGATGCATGTATATGCACACGTGGGGACGTGTGCACACCAATAGGAGGATGTAGGGAAAGGCACCAGCAGATGGACATAGGGCTATATTTACTTTTGACTTTTTCCAAAATAAAAATAGGTCTAGGACTGGAACATCAAGGACACCATCATCACCGGAAGAGAAAATTCCTCTTCAGGAAATTAAATTTCGAAAATTGGCTAATATAAGCATCATTAAAACTGTAAAGGAACAGATAAATTTCCTTAATGATATTTAATATAGGGACACGCAGCAACGGAAGCATGCGGATGCAGGGAATATATTCAGGTATCTTCATGCAGCCGTTGCAGATGTGGCCCTTTACAAAGTATAGGATTCTCAAAATGGATTAAATGATTATCTCATAGTTGAAATGATGAACACTTAAATATCAAAATTAAAATTAAACCTGCTGATGAGTCCCTATGGTAAGGGACGGAATCTAGATACAGGATACCAGTGAGCACTCTCTATACAACCCAGACAGTTCACACTTTCAAGGCATTCCAACCCAGAACGGGACCTCTAATGCATCATGAGTAATATTAAAATGATGAACTGATCAACATCAAAGTAGATTATATATAAATAGGCACCTGAGCTTTCAAGCTCCGAAAGAAACAAATGGCAAGCTACACGCTGAAAACCATTCATGAGGACTAAAACCACAACTAGAAACCTATCCGAGAGGAGGAAAGAACAGTTTTATGAAAGTTAAAGAAATTGGAATTAAGTTCTGAATCAAATTCAAGAAATTAAATAATGTAAATAAACAAACAAGATATACTGTCTCACTTATTGTGGGAGAACTATATTATATTATCACATTCACTTTATAAATAAATAATCAAGACCGACACGACAGAAAAGACACAGGACATACAGAAAGTCTTAGTCCATGGCACTACCCAAAATAAGTAGATTAAATAAGTCTGAAATACCTGGAATGCATAGAGGCCTTCCATCGGGAACGTCACCTAACACAGCTTCAATTACGTCGAGAAGATCGTCAACAAGAATTAGAACTATAAAATCATAACTCAATTAGCAAAAGGGTCCTGTCACTTCAGGAGCGAAACATTAGGTAGGACCGGGGAAACACAACAATAACTAAATAAAGTAAAAGTGGCCAAGAAGATAGAAGCAGAAAGCAAAGAATTGACAAATGCCAATATGACATCCCATGTAAAAAAGTAGTAATCAGACAGTAGCAGAAATATGGTAACATGGAACAACTGTCATGCACACTAAACCCGAGCGCAAAATAGCCCAAAACAGCGACGAAATGAAAATCCAACTTACGGGAAAAAAAAATGGCGAAGACAACGTACGCCAATCAAACAGGAATCAAGGAGAGAACGAATGGCATTAGGAGGACATTAAATATTAACAAACAAAGAGATGACACTAAAATGGAAATATATAAATTAAAGTCAATCGTCACTTGGAACTCTTCTCAAATAATTAGGGAGCCCACAAAACATTAACGTAATGTAACGTAACCTAAAATAATTTCCAGACAAAATTTAAAATAGCTCAAGATACTCCCTAATAAATTCAGACCCCAAAGAATAAATAGAAAAACACTCCCGGGGAAACCTTGCTCAGGCGATCTAGGTGTGGGTCCGTATCATATGTGTGCCGATATGGCCACACTGGGACTGTAGAAACCTGGGGAAGCTACTTCTGGGGTGTACCTGTTAAGAGATGGTGGTCCAAAGACGTCCACATACTAGTACGCAGATAGCTGGAGGCCCACTCATCGAACTCACAGATGGCAACAGTGAGAATGGGTAGTGAGAATTCGCTGCTTTCTCCGTTGTTGGACGAATGAGATGTGAGGCCTTCCAGAACACAAAATTAAAATTAAAACCCTTTGACAAATAGGCACAAGATAGCAAATGTACTCGGCTTAGCACTGGACTAAGAGATGAGCCCCCAAAAATAATAAGATTCCCACTCTACTCTTTCTCGTTGTTCTGAAGGAGGCAGGATACACTATGGAAACGCCATAGCGAGATCCGAGAATTGCACAAGATTGTCTCTCAATGGTCTGACATTGGGATAGGAAGCTAAAGGGAAACTTTAACGTTAAAAATAAAAACCTTTTAGAGCAAAAAGAGTTCAAAGTAGACAAAACAATCAATGATGTGTAAGACCCATGTAAATTTTCATCCCAAAACCCATAAAATATCCTAAAATATCCGTATTGAGTGTAGCGTAGAATCCTTGCAAGCGCATATGTAGTGCCCATATCCTGAAGATTTAGTCGTAGAAAATAGATAAGAAGCCGGCTCGCTACTTTGTCTTCGATGCCAAATAGCGGACCGGTTTTGCATGTTATTTCACACCCCATGTTGCGCACATATGCGACAAATGTAGCATTTGCCTGATCTTGGCGGGTGATCCTTGTAGCTATGATCGGCGCGTCATTATCAGTGCATAGTTATTAGTGAAAAGTTGTGCAAGTTTAGTGTGGACGAGGAGCCAAAGAAAAGAGCGTGGATTTACTGGAATGGTAAGCCGTAAGGTTTATCAAGTGTTGTGGTCAGTAGCTTTGTTATTGTAGATATATATATATATATATATATATATATATATATATATATATAAATAAATAAATATATTTGGATATCTCAAGCGTTAAGGGATTAAATAGTGCAAAAATTGATTGGTCACTAAGATCAACTGCCCGTGATCGCGTATGTGATTCGATTCAGTGGCGTAGTGTGACGCTGTGTTGAGGGAAGTCGAGCCAGGGACTTGGTGTGTGTGTGTGTGAGTGTGTATAAGGATGGGTTTAATCCTTAGAATAGCGGGGATGGAGTTAATCCTCGCAGTGTTGGTCGATGGCGCTCCTCACCAACCCAAGGAACACGAGTTGTTGGCGCCTTGTGCGTTCTCCCCTGGCGTCAGCGTATTCGTGGGTTCCGTCTCGTCTTGCGTGTTCTCCCCTGACGAGGGCTCGGCTCCTCTATAAAGTTTGGATCCGGAAATAAAACACTTAATTGTAGAGTGTATCGGAAGAATACCGGGCAGTTGAGTGTAGCGATTTTTAGTAGTGGCGTCAACGACTTAACCATTGTATGAATATTCGACCATTGCACTTACGTGTTGCTTCTTTTATTTGTTTAGAGACTCGGCAGTTCATCAACAGCGACCTGCAGACACTCGACATCCTTTTAATGTCAGTGTGTTCCTGTATTTTAACACATTATATTATATTTAATTCGTAATAAATATATTTTTGTCTTACATGTTATCAGAAGTGGGATAAAGAAGTCCGCATGTCGCAATGTTGAACTGTCGAATTTTTTTTTTCTTCGGAAAAATAAATATAAAAACGATATCCTAATTACACGAAAAGGGACCTATTCAAATATTGATTTAAAAAGCTCGAAATTGGTAAATAGTAGTTTATCATAGAAACATTCCTTTAGCGTTGAAAAAGGGTGTTCGTGTTGAGATTATTCAGTATGGGCCGAAAAGATCACGACGGCATGACCGACAAAGTCCAGTTTTGGACTCAGAAAGTGATCGAGAACACCGTCGAAGGAATCGTAGGCAGGAGTCGACGTCATTCAAGGAGTCACTAGATCGGTTTACGGGAGCAGTCACCGCGGTATTACAGTGAAGTAATCTGACTCAGCCGGGCATGTCTGTAAAAGCAGATGCAGTACCCAGCTTCAATCCGGGAGATCGTAACCAGTCATCTGAGATATGGTTGAAAAAAGTTGACGAAGTAAGGGAAATATTTTTATGGACGGAGGAAGTTACCATTTATTTTGCGTTGGGAAAACTTCGCGGATTGGCAGCAACCTGGTAAAAAGCGTTGGGGTCAGTCAATTATTCATGGGAAATGTGGAAAGAAAAACTACGACGAGCGTTTCCACCGAAAAATGATTTCCACGCAATGCTGATTGATCTGGTCAACAGAAGAAAAAGGAAAGAGGAAACTTATTTAAAGTATTTTTATGAGAAGGCTCCACTATTAAATGCGTGCAAAATTTACGGAGCGGATGCAGTATCGTGTTTGATAGGAGGGATAAACGACCATATTCTCAAAAACGGAGCAAAAGCCGGAAATTATTCGCCTCCGGAGGAACTTTTACAGTATTTGAGTCAACTGACTGACACTACATTCTCCAGGTATCTGGCTTCAGATCAAAAGTACTCCTCCCTACGAAAGTATGTAGCTACCAACTATAAGAAGCAACAACCAGGTCAGACCTCGAACCGCTCAAACAATACATGTTTTAGGTGTGGCAAACAACGCCACTTTGCCAATAAATGCTACTCAACACCGAAGGATACACCACGTTGCCAGACTTGTAGAAGCCATCATCAAAGGAATGAGACATGTCGCAGGCAAAACCAAGGAGAATCGAATAAGGTAGTAGCTTTGCTGGAAACCGTGGACACGGATGCAGCAAATCGGAAGTATTATAAAAATGTTAAACTGAATGGGACGTTGTCGACAGCTTATATCGATTTCGGGAGTTCGTGTACCTTGATCACGTGGAGCGAAGCAATGAAACTTGGACTTCATATAAATCAAGGAGATATCATAACATTGCGAGGCTATGGAAATGGGACAACGACAAGAAGAGGGTCCACCGAAATAGAAATTGAATTAGATGAAATCAAGACAACAATCAAAGTAGTTGTGGTATCCGATTATGAGCAAAATATTCCGCTGATTGTTGGTCGAACCTTTACCGAACTACCACAAATTATCGTAATAAAAAACGAATCGATTTTAAAATTAATCGAAAAGCCTTCATATGACTACTTGCTAATGCCAGAGATGGAGATACCTGTCATTAAAATCACCTTACGAATAGCCGATACGGTTTTGATACCACCGAAGCATTATCGCAGGATCAAACTAGATTGCGACCAAAAAGTGGAGAATGCTTACGTTGAAGCTTGTCTGCCACCGCAAGAAGGAAAAGAGGCGTGTATCCCCCGAACGGTTGTATCTAGTGACAAAAACAAGCAAGCGGAGGTAGCGTTCATTAATCTTTCAGATGAAGATATTCTTCGGAAAAATAAGAAGTCCTTACGCGGGCCTGGCCGATCGTAAACCAGCAGGACCCGAGGGAACATGTCTTTAAAATCAGCCAGAAATAAGATAGAAAGGAGATTCATTTGAGCGAAGTTACTGTTGGAGAAATAAGCGAAGAATATCAAAATGAGCTGTTACAGATGTTGAACGAATTTCGGGATTGTATCGCTGTTGAAACGGGCAAATTATGGTGTGCTAAATCAGTGCAAATGAATATTCAATTGCAAAACAACACCCCGTTTTCTTTCCGCCCATATAGAATGGCGAGAGCAGAGCAAGAAGTGGTCAAATAAATGGTGAAAGAACTCTTGGATATAAATGTGATCCGTAACTCTGATTCAAGCTATGCCTCACCAGTGGTGCTCATCAAAAAGAAAAACGGCGAAGCTAGACTGTGCATTGACTTTAGGAAGCTCAATTCAATTGCCATCCGCGACAGTCATCCACTTACGCAAATTGATGACCAAATCGATCGATTACACGGAGCAATTTATTTTTCGTGTATTGTCATAAACCATAGGTAAATGAACGTACTACACTTAGTAGCATGTACACAAACCATGCATTGGGCTAAAGCTTGTAACACGTACACGAACCGATCTATTCATTACACTGCCAGATTTAGCTCTAATGGTTATCAATGAAATGAATATGATCCTACTATGGATATGAATCATGAATACTAGTAACGATAAATTCTAGAGTAATGCCCTCGACAAGTAATATGAGTTCTAATTAGGGCAATTGTATTCATGAGAAACCATATGATAAGTGTTGGATTGTTTATATTAAAATGTAAAGTAAGGGAATTTCAATTAAGTATTGCAAATTTATGTTATAGATTTTAGAGTAGGGAGTAAGTTTAAATTGTATAAAAGAAGAAGAATTAGGAAAATAAAGACAGTCTTTTAAGACCTCGCAAGAAGTATGTAGTTTAATTAATACCTGCCTTATTATCGGCAGCCTCACCCTTGCGATACTTTGCCTATCATCGGCAAAAGTAAAACCCTTGCCTCACAGTGGCAAAGTGTTGCTTTTTACAGTAGCAACCTATAACTTAGCACATATCGGCTGCACGAGCATTGCTCAGCGCCAAACATGATGCAATCCTAAGATTGCTCGTAGGTTCCAATTGTTCCTCCTTCTTCCCAGAACTAAATTCTGTATTTCTGCAGGAAGAAATTCATCATCTCTATAGATGAGTACAGAAAGCGGAACCCTCACCTGCACAGAGCTGGTATAGCACCAATCTCACCACAAGGCGATCCTGCGACCCACGAACCTGCAACCCACGATCCTGCTAATCACGGACCAATTACAACGACAGTGACAGAGATCGAAGACGGAGAAATTACTACAGAGGATGAATTTCTACGAGTGTTCGAAAAGTGCGTAATCCTCACAGAAGAATTCGCGACAAAGAAAAGACGAAACGAATCTAATCAACAGACACCAATATATACGCCATCGCCAAATCCTGGCCCACGTCCGAGAAGACTTGAAGAATTTTGCCGGAAAAAGCATCAGAAGGAGCCACTCATCCCAAAAGTACTACGTAGAAAACGTGGAGGACAAGCATTCAAATTGCGGCGCGACAAGGCAATTCTTCATCGCATGATCCACATCTCATCAGGAGAGCTACGCAAAACATTTGAAACTAGACTAGATAGCCTTAGAAAAAAATAAAAATTGTTGAAATTAGTTTCTATCATTAAAAGGAATATAAAATTATATCTTTAAAACATTCTTTTAATAAATTAAGCAATAATGGGCAATAACTGCAGTAACATTGCGAATATTTTCGAGGATTATAAACAAACAATCAGTACTTCTGCTATTTTTTTTCATCATATTTATTGTTGTTTACATCTATAACAACAAACAAAAGAAGTATGCGAGAAAACTTGTTGACAGAAATATTGTGTTAGGACGGAACAATGTTTAGAAAAAAACAAATATGAATATGTAATATAAAACGAAGGTATAACTCTCTTTCCAAATGTCGACAGATAGAATAAAAGAAATTATAACTGAAATACAAACTAATTTAACAAATTTGAAAAAAACGAAAACTTATACGGTAAAAACTCTAAAAGACAAATTAGAAAATACAATTAATGTAGAAAACGAATGTATAGGACTTTTCAACAACCTTAAAGAAGGTGAAGAACTAGAATTAAAAACAATCTTTTCATCCACCTGTAACAACTTAATTACAGAACTAATACATCGGCTAAAAGCTGCAAATATCGTAGTAAAAATAGAAGATAACGTAATCTACACAGAAATGGCGGAATTCAATATTGAGACAGCAATGAAAATTATACCCATTTTCGACGGGAAATTTTCAGAGTTAGACACATTCTTGACAATAATAAAATTATTAGAGAATAAATTAACATCCGAAGGTAAAAGAGAATTGCTGAATCTAGTTATACATATTAAACTGAGTCCCAACGTAAGAACGCGCCTGAACACAACGTCTATTGGTAGTATAAACTCTTTAGAAACTGAGTTACGACTCAAATATAAAAATACTAAAACAATACCTCAGATCCATACACAACTTGCTAATATCACCCAAAATCGTATGCCCATTGCGACGTACAAAGACAAAATTTTAAACTTGGTAAATGACTTAAACCAATTACAAATCAGCGAGTTAGGTACTAGCACTAACGACATTGCTAAGCAAGCAATCAAAACCATCAACGATACCTATGCACTTACTGTCTTTAAAAACGGTTTAAATGACCAAATTAGAAACACCGTGTTCGCAGCACGACCACAAAATTTCAGCGAAGCTATTACATTAGCAACTGAAATCGAAAAAAATGAATTACAGCAAAGTAATATTCTGCATATAAATAGAGATAACAAACATAACAATTTTCATGGTAGGAGACAATATAGTCAGAATAAGTCTAACAGTAACTACAATGATAAACGTTATCAACCGCGTAAAAACTTTAACTATAGTCAACCTAGACATAATATACAGAATAACATTAGATATCGTAACAACAACTACAATAGAGATCAAATTAACTTCAATAATCGTAGGGGTAATAACAATTTGAACAGACAAAACTTTAGAAGAATAAGAATAGTAGAAAACCAGGGAAACGCGATAGATTCCCGAGAGGAACTCGGCAACCTCCCGGAAGAAACAAAGTAAATAATGCCAACAATAATACCAATTACAGAATAAATAGTAAAATATATAGGATAACGGGTATAAGCACAAATTACATTAGGATTTTTAATGAAAACGAAAAGAGATGGCTACAGCTACTGGTAGATACGGGTGCTGACATCTCTATATATAAAATCAATAATCAAACAAGACAATTCAATATTAAAACTCACAATAAATGCAAACTCACTGGTATCACGAATGAAACCACAATGTCTTTAGGAACTATAAAATTGTATTTTAACATTGAGGATACAATCATATCCAATACATTTCATACGGTAGACGAGAATTTTCCAATCGAAACTGATGGCATTATAGGACGTGATATGCTAATAAAATTCATGTGTAAAATCGACTACGAAACATATACCATATCCTTCAATACTCAAGACAGAGATATAGTGTTACCCATGTATACCAGAAGAGTTAACATGGCAAATATTAAGATTCCCGCAAGAACAGAAATGATAATACCTATAGACGTAGACAGAAATGAAGACAGTGTAATTTTAAACAAAGAGATTGAAAAAGGGTTATATTTGAGTAACTGTATAATTCCAGCAAAAGGTATATGTCATGTGAAAATACTTGATACCAATGATCATGACATAACTCTGAGAAACTTTCAAACAGAGGTAGAACCATTACAAAATTATAATATATTAAAATCCAATCAGAAATTTGACAAAAAACGCTTAGCGAAATTAGTTCAGGTTATGAATGCAGACAGTCTCGACAGTCAGGCAAACAAAAGCCTACTAGAAATTATTGAGGAGTACCAAGACGTATTCCATCTTGAAGGTGAACACCTCACAAAGAATAACTTCTATAAACAAAAACTCAAAACTTGCGACGAAAGCCCAGTCAATATTAAAAACTATAGATTACCACACACACAAAATGATGAAATAATTAGGCACGTACGGGAACTAGAAGATAATGACATTATCGAACAATCCACAAGTCCATACAACTCACCCTTGTTAGTAGTGCCTAAGAAGAGCTCAGATGATAAAAAGAAGTGGAGATTAGTCGTTGATTTCAGAAAGCTAAACGACAAACTGGTGAACGATAAGTTTCCATTGACAAGATTGGAAGATGTCCTAGACAAGCTAGGTAGGGCAAAGTATTTTTCAACCTTGGACATGACTAGATCATTTCACCAGATCGAACTAGAAAAGGAATCAAGACCTTTAACTGCTTTCTCAACTAAAGATGGACATTATCATTTCAAAAGATTACCTTTTGGATTGAAAATATCATCGAATAGCTTTCAAAGGATGCTTACCATTGCACTAACTGGTTTAAGCGATTCAGCATTCCTATATGTGGATGATATCATGGTTTTCGGATGCAGCATTAAACATCATAATGAGAATTTAAAAAAAGTTTTGCAGAGACTTCGTAAATACAATTTGAAACTAAGTCCGAACAAATGTAAATTTTTAAAATCCGAAGTAGTCTATTTAGGACATTTATTTACAGCAGATGGTATAAGAACCGACCCTGCTAAACATGAAGTTATCAAAAACTATCCCATCTCGAAGACCGCGGATGAAGTGCGAAGATTCGTAGCTTTCTGCAACTACTATCGTCGATTCATACCAAACTTTGCGGAAACAGCAAAAAGTTTGAACTCCCTTTTAAAGAAGAAAACACCATTTATCTGGGAAGAAGAGCAGCAAAAAGCATACGATCTCTTAAAACGTAAATTGATTTCACCTCCAATTTTACAATATCCTGATTTTGATAAACCTTTCATTTTAACCACAGACGCATCAAATTTCGCATTAGGAGCTATATTATCTCAAAGAGAAATTGGTGAAGATTTACCAATTTCGTACGCGAGTAAATCCTTAAATAAGCACGAATTAAATAAACCTATTATAGAAAAGGAACTGTTAGCGATACACTGGGGAATTAACTTTTTCAGACCATATTTATATGGACGAAAGTTTACAGTTGTGTCTGATCACAGACCTTTAGTATCTTTGTTCACTCACAAAAACCCATCTTCGAAACTAACCAGGATACGTCTAGACCTGTCTGATTACGACTTTGAAATTATATATAAAAAGGGGAATATAAACACGAATGCGGATGCACTATCAAGAATACAAATTAACTCTGATATACTTAAATCAATGATACCTCCGACAAATGATAATAATGTTAGCAAAAAGCTACTGGCGATTACGAGAAGTAAAACAAAAAAGGGAACTAATAATTCAGAAATCTGCAACAAAAGTGATAACAAAAACGAAGAGATTGATCACCTCCATGCGTTTGAATGCACTTCACTGTCAGATATTAAAGGAGCTCCAAAATTGAAATTTAATAATTTGCGCAGCAGTGGAATTAAAAATGATAATATATACATAGCTATGGAGAAAGATAATATTATAGTGCGCTACAGTGATAAAGATGACAAGAAATCCGTTTCCGTCAACGATAAGCTGATAGTTCGTGAAAACAGTAATGATAATTAATACACGAAATTAGTTTCTGTTATGAAGAAATTGCTAACCTATTCACAGAACAATAGCATAAAGGCACTAGCACTCGCGAGAAATGATGATATATTTAGGTACGTACCGAAAGACGAATTCAAGAAGCTATTTAATGCGTTGCAACGGGAAGAGAAAGATAAATTGAAAATACTAATATATAAACGACCCTTACGAATTCTAAACGTCGATAAACAAAAAGAATTAATTTATGAATATCACAATTCGCCACACGGAGGACATACAGGAGTACATAAAACTTTATTAAAACTAAAACAGTGATATTGTTGGAAGGATATGAACAAAATAGTAAAGAAGCACGTAAGCCAATGCGAAATATGTAAGAGGAATAAAATAACCAAACACACAAAGGAAAATATGATTAAAACCGAGACACCGGCTACCAGTTTTGAAATTGTGAGCGCAGACATTGTTGGACCACTAAGATTTGCAAATAATTACCGATGCATTCTCACTATTCAGTGTGAGTTGACAAAATATGTGACTGCTATACCTATAGAAAGTAAGGATGCTACTACTGTAGCGAAAGCATTTGTAAATAACTTCATTCTTTTATATGGTCGTTTTAAAATTCTCAAAACGGATTTAGGAACCGAATTCACTAACAGTTTAATGAAGGAAATATGTGATTTGCTAAAAATTAAGCAGATATTTTCAACCCCATACCATCATGAGACTTTAGGAGTAGTAGAACGAAATCACCGTGTCCTAAACGAATATCTACTGTGTTTTGTTGATAACAATAATTGGGACAAATGGTTACCTTTTTATACATTCTCCTATAATAAAACACCGCATGTAGACACAAATTACACTCCTTATGAACTAGTTTTCGGCAAACTCTCATATTTACCTAACGATGTTTTGAAAGATTCTGAAAAAATTTACAATTTAGAAAATTACCCAAACGAATTGAAATTTAGACTCAAAATGTCTTTAACAAAAGCTAAAGAATTAATTGAGAAAACAAAAACGGCAAGGATTAACAAACAATCTTACAACAATCCGCTAAATGCTAGAATAGGTGACCTCGAATTAGTCAAATCAGAAAATAGAAGAAAAAATGAAAAACCATACAAAGGCCCATATAGAGTATTAGAGTCCAAAGGTGTAAATACGTTAATCGAAATTGAAAATAAAAATAAATGGATACACAATAATAGGCTGAAGATTTATGAAATGAAACAATTAAAGTAGTAAGAGTTATAAAAATAATATAAATTGAAGAGCAAAAAAAAAAATTTTAATCAGTAGTAATTGTTATATAATCTTGTAATAGTATAAAACATAGTATTAGTTAATAATTAAAGTAATCATAAGATCACTATAATCAAAAAATAATAATAATGTAATACACAAATCCAAACACTTACCAACTAGATTCAGATTTCATTCCAAATTTAGATTCGAATTTGTTCCCAAACTCTCATCTCCTAAAACGATGGGGGTGTAGTATGGTCATAAACCATAGGTAAATGAACGTACTACACTTAGTAGCATGTACACAAACCATGCATTGGGCTAAAGCTTGTAACACGTACACGAACCGATCTATTCATTACACTGCCAGATTTAGCTCTAATGGTTATCAATGAAATGAATATGATCCTACTATGGATATGAATCATGAATACTAGTAACGATAAATTCTAGAGTAATGCCCTCGACAAGTAATATGAGTTCTAATTAGGGCAATTGTATTCATGAGAAACCATATGATAAGTGTTGGATTGTTTATATTAGAATGTAAAGTAAGGGAATTTCAATTAAGTATTGCAAATTTATGTTATAGATTTTAGAGTAGGGAGTAAGTTTAAATTGTATAAAAGAAGAAGAATTAGGAAAATAAAGACAGTCTTTTTAGACCTCGCAAGAAGTGTGTAGTTTAATTAATACCTGCCTTATTATCGGCAGCCTCACCCTTGCGATACTTTGCCTATCATCGGCAAAAGTAAAACCCTTGCCTCACAGTGGCAAAGTGTTGCTTTTTACAGTAGCAACCTATAACTTAGCACATATCGGCTGCACGAGCATTGCTCAGCGCCAAACATGATGCAATCCAAAGATTGCTCGTAGGTTCCAATTTTTCCTCCTCCTTCCCAGAACCAAATTCTGTATTTCTGCAGGAAGAAATTCATCATCTCTATAGATGAGTACAGAAAGCGGAACCCTCACCTGCACAGAGCTGGTATAGCACCAATCTCACCACACTCGAGCTTAGATTTGAGATCTGGCTATTATCAGATAACCATGGCTGAAGAATCCAAGCGATATACGTCATTTGTAACACCATCAGGACAATATGAATTTGAGCGCATGCCTCTCGGTCTAACTAATGCACCACGTGTGTTCCAGTGACTAATGAATAAGATTTTGTCCCCAGTGGGCGATGTTGCAGCAGTTATTCTGGATGACGTTTTACTGCATGCAGAGGCAATCAATAAATCATTGGAAGGACTCCGAAAGGTATTATGACTACTTCGAAATGAAGGATTAACCTTAAACCTGCAGAAGTGTTCATTTTTAGCAACGAAAGTTACCTACTTGGGTTATTTGATTTCCAATGGTAAAGTTCAGCCAGGGAACGAAAAAACAAAAGCAGTAGAGAATTTCAACGTACCGAAATCAGCACACAATGTACGCCAATTTCTGGGTCTCACGGGATATTTTCGGCACTTTGTCAAGAACTATGCCCTTATTGGGCGCCCATTGACTTCACTGACAAAGAAAACGGAAACCTGGAAGTGGAACCAACCTGAGGAAGAAGCCTTTCGTACATTGCAGGCCAGCTTAGTCAACAAGCCTGTACTGGCACTGTTCAATCCACAAGGCGTAACGGAAGTTCACACGGATGCTTGTGCATTAGGCTTAGCAGGAATTACTCTACAATATCAAAAGGATGAACACCTTCACCCAGTTGCTTATTTTAGCCGACAGACCACGGGCCTAAAAAGTAGATATCATTCCTATGAGCTAGAAACCCTTGCAGTAGTAGAGTCTTTAAAAAAAATTCCGTAGTGTTGTCTAGTGAGAAAGCGGATGAAACCGACGCTGTGTAACTCGAGGCGAGTTAATGTCAGGATGGACGACTGTAAGACCCATGTAAATTTTCATCCCAAAACCCATAAAATATCCTAAAATATCCGTATTGAGTGTAGCGTAGAATCCTTGCAAGCGCATATGTAGTGCCCATATCCTGAAGATTTAGTCGTAGAAAATAGATAAGAAGCCGGCTCGCTACTTTGTCTTCGATGCCAAGATAGCGGACCGGTTTTGCATGTTATTTCACACCCCATGTTGCGCACATATGCGACAAATGTAGCATTTGCCTGATCTTGGCGGGTGATCCTTGTAGCTATGATCGGCGCGTCATTATCAGTGCATAGTTATTAGTGAAAAGTTGTGCAAGTTGAGTGTGGACGAGGAGCCAAAGAAAAGAGCGTGGATTTACTGGAAAGGTAAGCCGTAAGGTTTATTAAGTGTTGTGGTCAGTAGTTTTGTTATTGCAGATATATATATATATAAATAAATATATTTGGATATCCCAAGCGTTAAGGGATTAAATAGTGCAAAAATTGATTGGTCACTAAGATAAACTGCCCGTGATCGCGTATGTGATTCGATTCAGTAGCGTAGTATGACGCTGTTTTGAGAGAAGAAGTCGAGCCAGGGACTTGGTGTGTGTATAAGGATGGGTTTAATCCTTAGAATAGCGGGGATGGAGTTAATCCTCGCGGGGTTGGTCGATGGCGCTCCTCGCCCACCCAAGGAACACGATTTGTTGGCGCCTTGTCCGTTCTCCCCTGGCGTCAGCGTATTCGTGGGTTCCGTCTCGTCTTGCGTGTTCTCCCCTGACGAGGGCTCGGCTCCTCTATAAAGTTTGGATCCGGAAATAAAACACTTAAATTGAAGAGTATATCGGAAGAATACCGGGCAGTTGAGTGTAGCGATTTTTAGTAGTGGCGTCAACGACTTAATCGTTGTATGAATATTTGACCATTGCACTTACGTGTTGCTTCTTTTATTTGTTTAGAGACTCGGCAGTTCATCAAAAGTGACCTGCGGACACTCGACATCCTTTTAATGTCAGTTTGTTCCTGTATTTTAACACATTATCTTATATTTAATTCGTAATAAATATATTTCTGTCTTACAGATATAACAAGTGAATGGGAATAAAAATACATACAAAACTAACAAATCCTGCCTGATGCCAAAGTACTCAACCTCTTGTCCCACTGCACAACGAAAGAAATAAGATAAACACCACCAACAACAACGAACCCAATAGCAGCAAATCAACAAGGAGGACAAATCCTCAAAACCAACTTAGAATAGGCCGGCCTCACAAAGTGAGCAAATCGACAAAGTATGGGTCGGATTCAGCAAGGGGGTAAACTCCTGAAATGTAAACAACAAGTATAGTCAGCATAAGTAAAATCACGCGAGTTTAGAGCCACCGGAGTGGCGAGAGGTAGTGAAGGTATGAGATATGACAGATGAACGTTTCAACAAATGATCATTGTATTATGACATATGAGGATATGGAAAGGGAATAGCAGGCAAACCCACAACATAAAAATTTCGAAATAAAATAGGAGGGAGACAATAAGACCATGACGACAAACGAACAAGTACGACTATAGAATTAAAAACTAATGTGGCAGGTGTCATCGGGGGAAACATAAACAACACAAATTTGGCGGCCGAAGCAGGCTGGAGGAAAGCGGATGAAGCAGCAGACAATATGGACACCAAGGCCAGGGATGGGAGGTACAGGAAGAGCGGCGGGGAACATAAACAGTAAAACCAAAGAAGGCGTGGGTTTATAATAGCAGCAGGTGACAACAAAATAGAAGTTGTAAGGAAATCGGCATAGGCAAGATGAAGTTCCGGAATGAGGTAGACAGCAGCAAAAGGAACCGGGAAGAAGCAGAAAAACAGGACGAAGAGAAAAGGGTGAGTACTAAAAACAAACAATCTAATAATAATAAGAGCGAGTACGAAGAATTGGTAGCAGTGAAAATGCATCACCCTCTGAAGCAGAGGAAGAACAAGGCCGGACGGGCGAAGGTGCACCAACAAAAGTGGAACTGGGAATTCAAAATTAAAATCACAACATGAATTTGGGAGAAGTATATGAATGTATGGATGTCGATATGCGGATGCATGTATATGTACACGTGGGGACGTGTGCACACCAATAGGAGGATGTAGGGAAAGGCGCCAGCAGAAGGACATAGGGTTATATTTACTTTTTACTTTTTCCAAAATAAAAATAGGTCTAGCACCTGAACATCAAGGACACCATCATCACCGGAAGAGAAAATTCCTCTTCAGGAAATTAAATTTCGAAAATTGGCTAATATTAGCATCATTAAAACTGTAAAGGAACAGATAAATTTCCTTAATGATATTTAATATAGGGACACGCAGCAACGGAGGCATGCGGATGCAGGGAATATATTCAGGTATCTTCATGCAGCCGTGGCAGATGTGGCCCTTTACAAAGTATAGGATTCTCAAAATGGATTAGATGATTATCTCATAGTTGAAATGATGAACACTTAAATATCAAAATTAAAATTAAACCTGCTGATGAGTCCCTAACGTAAGGGTCGAAATCTAGATACAGGATACCAGTGAGCACTCTCTATACAACCCAGACAGTTCACACTTTCAAGGCATTCCAACCCAAAACGGGACCTCTAATGCATCATGAGTAATATTAAAATGATGAACTAATCAACATCAAAGTAGATTATATATAAATAGGCACCTGAGCTTTCAAGCTCCGAAAGAAACAAATGGCAAGCTACACGCTGAAAACCATTCATGAGGATTAAAACCACAACTAGAAACCTATCCGAGAGGAGGGAAGAACAGTTGTATGAAAGTTAAAGAAATTGGAATTAAGTTCTGAATCAAATTCAAGAAATTAAATAATGTAAATAAACAAACAAGATATACTGCCTCACTCATTGTGGGAGAACTATATTATATTATCACATTCACTTTATAAATAAATAATCAAGACCGACACGACAGAAAAGACACAGGACATACAGAAAGTCTAAGTCCATGGCACTACCCAAAATAAGTAGATTAAATTAGTCTGAAATACCTGGAAAGCATAGAGGCCTTCCATCGGGAACGTCACCTAACACAGCTTCAATTACGTCGAGAAGATCGTCCTACAAAGTAGAAAACAAACAAGAGTTAGAACTGTAAAATCATAACTCAATTAGCAAAAGGGTCCTGTTAATTCAGGAGCGAAACATTAGGTAGGACCGGGGAAACACAACAATAACTAAATAAAGGAAAAATGGCCAAGAAGATAGAAGCAGAAAGCATAGAATTGACAAATGCCAATATGACATCCCATGTAAAAAACTGGTAATCAGACAGTAGCAGAAATATGGTAACATGGAACAACTGTCATGCACACTAAACCCGAGCACAGAATAGCCCAACACAGCGACGAAATGAAAACCCAACTTACGAGGAAAATAAATAAAAATAAAAATGGCGAAGACAACGTACGCCAATCAAACAGGAATCAAGGAGAGAACGAATGGCATTAGGAGGACATGAAATATTAATAAACAAAGAGATGACACTAAAATGGAAATATATAAATTAAAGTCAATCGTCACTTGGAACTCTTCTCAAATAATTAGGGAGCCCACAAAACATTAACGTAATGTAACGTAACCTAAAATAATTTCCAGACAAAATTTAAAATAGCTCAAGATACTCCCTAATAAGCTTAGACCCCAAAGAATAAATAGAAAAACACTCCCGGGGAAACCTTGCTCAGGCGATCTAGGTGTGGGTCCGTATCATATGTGTGCCGATATGGCTTATGAAAGAAAGACGGGCATGGTTTGCCGTAATGGCGGCCGCCACACTGGGACTGTAGAAATCTGGGGAAGCTACTTCTAGGGTGTACCTCCAGATAGCTGGAGGCCCACTCATCGAACTCACAGATGGCAACAGTGACAATGGGTAGTGAGAATTCGCTGCTTTCTCCGTTGTTGGACGAATGAGATGTGAGGCCCTCCAGAACACAAAATTAAAATTAAAACCCTTTGACAGATAGGCACAAGATAGCAACTGTAATCGGCTTAGCACTAGGCTAAGAGATGAACCCAAAAATAATAAGATTACCACTCTACTCTTTCTCGTTGTTCTGAAGGAGGCAGGATTCACTATGGAAACGCCATAGCGATATCCCACAATTGCACAAGATTGTCTCCCAATGGTCTGACATTGGGCTAGGAAGCTAAAGGGAAACTTTAACGTTAAAAATAAAAACCTTTTAAAGCAAAAAGAGTTCATAGTAGACAAAAAAATCAATGATATAACACGTGAATGGGAATAAAAATACACACAAAACTAACAAATCCTGCCTTATGCCAAAGGACTCAACCTCTGGTCCCACTGCACAACGAAATAAATAAGGGAAACACCACCAACAACAACGAACCCAATAGCAACAAATCATCAAGGAGGACAAATCCTCCAAACCTACTTAGAATAGGCCGGCCCCACAAAGTGAGCAAATCGACAAAGTATGGGTCGGATTCAGCAAGGGGGCAAGCTCCTGAAATGTAAAAAACAAGTTTAGTCAGCATAAGTAAAATCACGCGAGTTTAGAGCCACCGGAGTGGCGAGAGGTAGTGAAGATGAACGTTTCAACAAATGATCATTGAATTATGACATATGAGGGTAGGGAAAGGGAATAGCAGGCAAACCCACAACATAAAAATTTCGAAATAAAGTAGGAGGGAGACAATAAGACCATGACGACAAACAATAGAGGTAACTATGGAGTGGAACATCAACATAATTTGTGGTAGCAGTTTCACTATGTGTTTGTGACATCTTGATGTATTGGTTGCTTGTCATTGGCGGACGACATCAAAAATTTGAGCGACCGAAATTTTGGCGCAAGATTTCAAAAATATTACATATCGAAACATTATTCAAGAATATATTACGCAAATTTTAGACCTTCAATGAAAAGAGTTTGCATGAATATCAAATAGAAACCGAAATCAATTATGCATGTTAGGCTACAGCTCACTCACTTAACGTTTAGATGCTGAACATATCGGATGATTTCTCAAATACATGTAACATTAATAATTTTATTTTCAAGCACAGCAAAAAACATTAAAATCATATGTCTTCGAGACTTATTATAAGATGATTTTCTATGGTTAATGTTGAACTTTAAAAATCCCGTCAATATTGCAGGAAACCACTCAATATTTAATATTAACAGTAAAACCGGGAAAACTCGACTTAATTTGTTAAAATTTAAAGCCACCCTCTTCCTTTTATAACCGGGCTTCGGACCGGCTTTGGCAGATTTATGGCTGTTCCCAACATCGAATTTGAAATAAATAATTGGTAAAATTCATTTTGTCTCATTAATTTCTGAAACGCCACTCATTGTCAATTGTACACAATTGTGGGATATGTCATTTTTTGTATTGGAAATTTTAGAGCATATAAAAGTATTAAATTTTCAATTAAAACAGCTTTTAAAAGCACTCAATCTTTTAAACAGATAACAAAGTGTATATTTACTGCACTTAAGTACGAAAATTCACTCCTTTATCTCGAAAATATGATGTATTTTCACAAACATGAATTTTGCACTTCATATCGCACTTTCTTGAATTTCACTAACTGTCTCGTCAATTTATCAACGCCGTTTTCTTTGGGCAACTACATACGAGGTTATCACTTATTTTTGTCACATAGTACTTCGAAGCAAGGTCAGGATTTGTAAAAAACCACTATATTTCGATGAAGACGCGTTTTGTTTTCTTTTTGTTAAGACTTGTCAATGAAAGCCGTTTGACACTTATGCACCTTTGACACTTATGAACAGCGCTCTATTGATACCACACATGTATAGGCGTTTATTCAGTTCGTTCCGTTCCTAATAGTTTCCTGTTCCAAGCGACAAACGAACAAGTACGACTATAGAATTAAAAACTAATGTGGCAGGTGTCATCGGGGGAAACATAAACAACACAAATTTGGCGGCCGAAGGAGGCTGGAGCAAAGCGGATGAAGCAGCAGACGATATGGACACCAAGGCCAGGGATGGGAGGTACAGGAAGAGCGGCGGGGAACATAAACAGTAAAACCAAAAAAGGCGTGGGTTTATAAAAGCAGCAGGTGACAACAAAATAGAAGTTGTAAGGAAATCGGCAAAAGCAAGATGAAGTTCCGGAGGGAGGTAGACACAGCAAAAGGAACCGGGAAGAAGCAGAAAAACAGGACGAAGAGAAAAGGGTGAGTACTAAAAACAAACAATCTAATAATAATAAGAGCGAGTACGAAGAATTGGTAGCAGTGAAAATGCATCACCCTCTGAAGCAGAGGAAGAACAAGGCCGGACGGGCGAAGGTGCACCAATAAAAGTGGAACTGGGAATTCAAAATTAAAATCACAACATGAATTTGGGAGAAGTATATGAATGTATGGATGTCGATCTGGGGATGCGTGTATATGCACACGTGGGGACGTGTGCACACCAATAGGAGGCTGTAGCGAAAGGCACCAGCAGAAGGACATAGGGTTATATTTACTTTTTCCAAAATAAAAATAGGTCTAGGACCGGAACATCAAGGACACCATCATCACCGGAAGAGAAAATTCCTCTTCAGGAAATTAAATTTCTAAAATTGGCTAATATTAGCATCATTAAAACTGTAAAGGAACAGATAAATTTCCTTAATGATTTTTAATATAGGGACACGCAGCAGCGGAGGCATGAGGATGCAGGGAATATATTCAGGTATCTTCATGCAGCCGTTGCAGATGTGGCCCTTTACAAAGTATAGGATTCTCAAAATGGATTAGATGATTATCTCATAGTTGAAATTATGAACACTTAAATATCAAAATTAAAATTAAACCTGCTGATGAGTCCCTATGGTAAGGGACGAAATCTAGATACAGGATACCAGTGAGCACTCTCTATACAACCCAGACAGTTCACACTTTTAAGGCATTCCAACCCAAAACGGGACCTCTAATGCATTATGAGTAATATTAAAATGATGAACTGATCAACATCAAAGTAGATTATATATAAATAGGCACCTGAGCTTTCAAGCTCCGCAAGAAACAAATGGCAAGCTACACGCTGAAAACCATTCATGAGGATTAAAACCACAACTAGAAACCCATCCGAGAGGAGGGAAGAACAGTTGTATGAAAGTTAAAGAAATTGGAATTAAGTTCTGAATCAAATTCAGGAAAATAAATAATGTAAATAAACAAACAAGATATACTGGCTCACTTATTGTGGGAGAACTATATTATATTATCACATTCACTTTATAAATAAATAATCAAGACCGACACGACAGAAAAGACACAAGACATACAGAAAGTCTTAGTCCATGGCACTACCCAAAATAAGTAGATTAAATTAGTCTGAAATACCTGGAATGCAAAGAGGCCTTCCATCGGGAACGTCACCTAACACAGCTTCAATTACGTCGAGAAGATCGTCCTACAAAGAAGAAAACAAACAAGAATTAGAACTATAAAATCAAAACTCAATTAGCAAAAGGGTCCTGTCACTTCAGGAGCGAAACATTAGGTAGAACCGAAGAAACACAACAATAACTAAATAAAGGAAAAGTGGCCAAGAAGATAGAAGCAGAAAGCATAGAATTGACAAATGCCAATATGAAATCCCATGTAAAAAACTAGTAATCAGACAGTAGCAGAAATATGTTAACATGGAACGACTGTCATGCACACTAAACCCGAACACAGAATAGCCCAACACAGCGATGAAATGAAAACCCAACTTACGAGGAAAATAAATAAAAATAAAAATGGCGAAGACAACGTACGCCAATTAAACAGGAATCAAGGAGAGAACGAATGGCATTAGGAGGACATTAAATATTAAAAAACAAAGAGATGACACTAAAATGGAAATATATAAATTAAAGTCAATCGTCACTTGGAACTCTTCTCAAATAATTAGGGAGCCCACAAAACATTAACGTAATGTAACGTAACCTAAAATAATTTCCAGACAAAATTTAAAATAGCTCAAGATACTCCCTAATAAACTTAGACCCCAAAGAATAAATAGAAAAACACTCCCGGGGAAACCTTGCTCAGGCGATCTAGGTGTGGGTCCGTATCATATGTGTGGCGATATGGCTTATGAAAGAAAGACGGGCATGGTTTGCCGTAATGGCGGCCGCCACACTGGGACTGTAGAAATCTGGGGAAGCTACTTCTGGGGTGTACCTGTTAAGAGATGGTTGTCCAAAGACGTCCACATATTAGTACGCAGATAGCTGGAGCCCACTCATCGAACTCACAGATGGCAACAGTGACAATGGGTAGTGAGAATTCGCTGCTTTCTCCGTTGTTGGACGAATGAGATGTGAGACCCTTCAGAACACAAAATTAAAATTAAAACCCTTTGACAGATAGGCACAAGATAGCAAATGTACTCGGCTTAGCACTAGGCTAAGAGATGAACCCAAAAATAATAAGATTACCACTCTACTCTTTCTCGTTGTTCTGAAGGAGGCAGGATTCACTATGGAAACGCCATAGCGATATCCCACAATTGCACAAGATTGTCTCCCAATGGTCTGATATTGGGCTAGGAAGCTAAAGGGAAACTTTAACGTTAAAAATAAAAACCTTTTAAAGCAAAATGAGTTCATAGTAGACAAAACAATCAATGATATAACACGTGAATGGGAATAAAAATACACACAAAACTAACAAATCCTGCCTGATGCCAAAGTACTCAACCTCTGGTCCCACTGCACAACGAAATAAATAAGGGAAACACCACCAACAACAACGAACCCAATAGCAGCAAATCATCAAGGAGGACAAATCCTCAAAACCAACTTAGAATAGGCCGGCCCCACAAAGTGAGCAAATCGACAAAGTATGGGTCGGATTCAGCAAGGGGGCAAGCTCCTGAAATGTAAACAACAAGTTTAGTCAGCATAAGTAAAATCACGCGAGTTTAGAGCCACCGGAGTGGCGAGAGGTAGTGAAGGTATGAGATATGACAGATGAACGTTTCAACAAATGATCATTGAATTATGACATATGAGGGTAGGGAAAGGGAATAGCAGGCAAACCCACAACATAAAAATTTCGAAATAAAGTAGGAGGGAGACAATAAGACCATGACGACAAACAATAGAGGTAACTATGGAGTGGAACATCAACATAATTTGTGGTAGCAGTTTCACTATGTGTTTGTGACATCTTGATGTATTGGTTGCTTGTCATTGGCGAACGACATCAAAAATTTGAGGGACCGAAATTTTGGCGCAAGATTTCAAAAATATTACATATCGAAACATTATTCAAGAATATATTACGCAAATTTTAGACCTTCAATGAAAAGAGTTTGCATGAATATCAAATAGAAACCGAAATCATTTATGCATGTTAGGCTACAGCTCACTCACTTAACGTTTAGATGCTGAACATATCGGATGATTTCTCAAATACGTGTAACATTAATAATTTTATTTTAAAGCACAGCAAAAGACATAAAAATAATATGTCTTCGAGACTTATTATAAGGTGATTTTCTATGGTTAATGTTAAACTTTAAAAATCCCGTCAATATTGCAGCAAACCACTCAATATTTAATATTAACAGTAAAACCGGGAAAACTCGACTTAATTTGTTAAAATTTAAAGCCACTTTCTTCCTTTTACAAATGGGCTTCGGACCGGCTTTGGCAGATTTATGACTGTTCCCAACATCGAATTTGAAATAAATAATTGGTAAAATTCATTTTGCCTCATTAATTTCTAAAACGCCACTCATTGTCAATTGTACACAATTGTGGGATATGTCATTCTTTGTATTGGACATTTTAGAGCATATAAAAGTATTAAATTTTCAATTAAAACAGCTTTTAAAAGCACTCAATCTTTTAAACAGATAACAAAGTGTATATTTACTGCACTTAAGTACGAAAATTCACTCCTTTATCTCGAAAATATGATGTATTTTCACAAACATGAATTTTGCACTTCATATCGCACTTTCTTGAATTTCACTAACTGTCTCGTCAATTTATCAACGCCGTTTTCTTTGGGCAACTACATACGAGGTTATCACTTATTTTTGTCACATAGTACTTCGAAACAAGGTCAGGATTTGTAAAAAACCACTATATTTCGATGAAGACGGGTTTTGTTTTCTTTTTGTTAAGACTTGTCAATGAAAGCCGTTTGACACTTATGCACCTTTGACACTTATGAACAGCGCTCTATTGATACCACACATGTATAGGCGTTTATTCAGTTCGTTCCGTTCCTAATAGTTTCCTGTTCCAAGCGACAAACGAACAAGTACGACTATAGAATTAAAAACTAATGTGGCAGGTGTCATCGGGGGAAACATAAACAACACAAATTTGGCGGCCGAAGGAGGCTGGAGCAAAGCGGATGAAGCAGCAGACGATATGGACACCAAGGCCAGGGATGGGAGGTACAGGAAGAGCGGCGGGGAACATAAACAGTAAAACCAAAAAAGGCGTGGGTTTATAAAAGCAGCAGGTGACAACAAAATAGAAGTTGTAAGGAAATCGGCAAAAGCAAGATGAAGTTCCGGAGGGAGGTAGACACAGCAAAAGGAACCGGGAAGAAGCAGAAAAACAGGACGAAGAGAAAAGGGTGAGTACTAAAAACAAACAATCTAATAATAATAAGAGCGAGTACGAAGAATTGGTAGCAGTGAAAATGCATCACCCTCTGAAGCAGAGGAAGAACAAGGCCGGACGGGCGAAGGTGCACCAATAAAAGTGGAACTGGGAATTCAAAATTAAAATCACAACATGAATTTGGGAGAAGTATATGAATGTATGGATGTCGATCTGGGGATGCGTGTATATGCACACGTGGGGACGTGTGCACACCAATAGGAGGCTGTAGCGAAAGGCACCAGCAGAAGGACATAGGGTTATATTTACTTTTTACTTTTTCCAAAATAAAAATAGGTCTAGGACCGGAACATCAAGGACACCATCATCACCGGAAGAGAAAATTCCTCATCAGAAAATTAAATTTCGAAAATTGGCTAATATAAGCATCATTAAAACTGTAAAGGAACAGATAAATTTCCTTAATGATTTTTAATATAGGGACACGCAGCAGCGGAGGCATGAGGATGCAGGGAATATATTCAGGTATCTTCATGCAGCCGTTGCAGATGTGGCCCTTTACAAAGTATAGGATTCTCAAAATGGATTAGATGATTATCTCATAGTTGAAATTATGAACACTTAAATATCAAAATTAAAATTAAACCTGCTGATGAGTCCCTATGGTAAGGGACGAAATCTAGATACAGGATACCAGTGAGCACTCTCTATACAACCCAGACAGTTCACACTTTCAAGGCATTCCAACCCAAAACGGGACCTCTAATGCATTATGAGTAATATTAAAATGATGAACTGATCAACATCAAAGTAGATTATATATAAATAGGCACCTGAGCTTTCAAGCTCCAAAAGAAACAAATGGCAAGCTACACGCTGAAAACCATTCATGAGGATTAAAACCACAACTAGAAACCCATCCGAGAGGAGGGAAGAACAGTTGTATGAAAGTTAAAGAAATTGGAATTAAGTTCTGAATCAAATTCAGAAAATAAATAATGTAAATAAACAAACAAGATATACTGTCTCACTTATTGTGGGAGAACTATATTATATTATCACATTCACTTTATAAATAAATAATCAAGAACGACACGACAGAAAAGACACAGGACATACAGAAAGTCTTAGTCCATGGCACTACCCAAAATAAGTAGATTAAATTAGTCTGAAATACCTGGAATGCAAAGAGGCCTTCCATCGGGAACGTCACCTAACACAGCTTCAATTACGTCGAGAAGATCGTCCTACAAAGAAGAAAACAAACAAGAATTAGAACTATAAAATCATAACTCAATTAGCGAAATGGTCCTGTCACTTCAGGAGCGAAACATTAGGTACGACCGGGGAAACCCAACAATAACTAAATAAAAGAAAAGTGGCCAAGAAGATAGAAGCAGAAAGCAAAGAATTCACATATGCCAATATGACATCCCATGTAAAAAACTAGTAATCAGACAGTAGCAGAAATATGGTAACATGGAACAACTGTCATGCACACTAAACCCGAGCACAGAATAGCCCAACACATCGACGAAATGAAAACCCAACTTACGGGGAAAATAAATAAAAATAAAAATGGCAAAGACAACGTACGCCAATCAAACAGGAATCAAGGAGAGAACGAATGGTATTAGGAGGACATTAAATATTAACAAACAGAGAGATGACACTAAAATGGAAATATATAAATTAAAGTAAATCGTCACTTGAGACTCTTCTCAAATAATTAGGGAGCCCACAAAACATTAACGTAATGTAACGTAACCTAAAATAGTTTCCAGACAAAATTTAAAATAGCTCAAGATACTCCCTACTAAATTTAGACCCCAAAGAATAAATAGAAAAACACTCCCGGGGAAACCTTGCTCAGGCGATCTAGGTGTGGGTCCGTATCATGTGTGTGCCGATTTGGCTTATGAAAGAAAGACGGGCATGGTTTGCCGTAATGGCGGCCGCCACACTGGGACTGTAGAAACCTGGGGAAAGAGATGACACTAAAACGGAAATATATAAATTAAAGTCAATCGTCACTTGGAACTCTTCTCAAATAATTAGGGAGCTCACAAAACATTAACGTAATGTAACGTAACCTAAAATAATTTCCAGACAAAATTTAAAATAGCTCAAGATACTCCCTAATAAATTGAGACCCCAAATAATAAATAGAAAAACACTCCCGGGGAAACCTTGCTCAGGCGATCTAGGTGTGGGTCCGTATCATATGTGTGCCGATATGGCCACACTGGGACTGTAGAAAACTGGAGAAGCTACTACTAGGGTGCACCTGTTAAGAGATGGTGGTCCAAAGACGTCCACATATTAGTACGCAGATAGCTTGAGGCCCACTCATCGAACTCACAGATGGCAACAGTGAGAATGGGTAGTGAGAATTCGCTGCTTTCTCCGTTGTTGGACGATTGAGATGTGAGGCACTCCAGAGCACAAAATAAAAATTAAAACCCTTTGACAAATAGGCACAAGATAGCAAATGTACTCGCCTTAGCACTAGGCTAAGAGATGAGCCCCCAAAAATAATAAGATCATACTCTACTCTTTCTCGTTGTTCTGAAGGAGGCAGGATACACTATGGAAACGCCATAGCGATATCCGAGAATTGCACAAGATTGTCTCCCAATGGTCTGACATTGGGCTAGGAAGCTAAAGGGAAACTTTAACGTTAAAAATAACAACCTTTTAAAGCAAAAAGAGTTCAAAGTAGACAAAACAATCAATGATATAACACGTGAATGGGAATAAAAATACACACAAAACTAACAAATCCTGCCTGATGCCAAAGAACTCAACCTCTGGTCCCAATGCACAACGAAATAAATAAAGGAAACACCACCAACAACAACGAACCCAATAGCAGCAAAACAACAAGGAGGACAAATCCTCAAAACCAACTTAGAATAGGCCGGCCTCACAAAGTGAGCAAATCGTCAAAGTATGGGTCGGATTCAGCAAGGGGGTAAGCTCCTGAAATGTAACCAACAAATATAGTCAGCATAAGTAAAATCACGCGAGTTTAGAGCCACCGGAATGGCGAAAGGTAGTGAAGGTATGAGATATGACAGATGAACTTTTCAACAAATGATCATTGAATTATGACATATGAGGATAGGGAAAGGGAATAGCAGGCAAACCCACAACATAAAAATTTCGAAATAAAGTAGAAGGGAGGCAATAAGACCATGACGACAAACGAACAAGTACGACTATAGAATTAAAAACTTATGTGGCAGGTGTCATCGGGGGAAACATAAACAACACAAATTTGGCGGCCGAAGGAGGCTGGAGCAAAGCGGATGAAGCAGCAGACGATATGGACACCAAGGCCAGGGATGGGAGGTATAGGAAGAGAGGCGGGGAACATAAACAGTAAAACCAAAGAAGGCGTGGGTTTATAAAAGCAGCAGGTGACAACAAAATAGAAGTTGTAAGGAAATCGGCAAAAGCAAGATGAAGTTCCGGAGGGAGGTAGACACAGCAAAAGGAACCGGGAAGAAGCAGAAAAACAGGACGAAGAGAAAAGGGTGAGTACTAGAAACAAACAATCTAATAATAATAAGCGCGAGTACGAAGAATTGGTAGCAGTGAAAATGCATCACCCTCTGAAGCAGAGGAAGAACAAGGCCAGACGGGCGAAGATGCACCAACAAAAGTGGAACTGGGAATTCAAAATTAAAATCACAACATGAATTTGGGAGAAGTATATGAATGTATGGATGTCGATATGGGGATGCGTGTATATGCACACGTGGAGACGTGTGTACACCAATAGGAGGATGTAGGGAAAGGCACCAGCAGAAGGCCATAGGGTTATTTTTACTTTTGACTTTTTCCAAAATAAAAATAAGTCTAGGACCGGAACATCAAGGACACCATCATCACCGGAAGAGAAAATTTCTCATCAGAAAATTAAATTTCGAAAATTGGCTAATATTAGCTTCACTAAAACTGTAAAGGAACAGATAAATTTCCTTAATGATTTTTAATATAGGGACACGCAGCAACGGAGGCATGAGGATGCAAGGAATATATTCAGGTATCTTCATGCAGCCGTTGCAGATGTGGCCCTTTACAAAGTATAGGATTCTCAAAATGGATTAGATGATTATCTCATAGTTGAAATTATGAACACTTAAATATCAAAATTAAAATTAAACCTGCTGATGAGTCCCTATGGTAAGGGACGAAATCTAGATACAGGATACCAGTGAGCACTCTCTATACAACCCAGACAGTTCACACTTTCAAGGCATTCCAACCCAAAACGGGACCTCTAATGCATCATGAGTAATATTAAAATGATGAACTGATCAACTTCAAAGTAGATTATATATAAATAGGCACCTGAGCTTTCAAGCTCCGCAAGAAACAAATGGCAAGCTACACGCTGAAAACCATTCATGAGGATTAAAACCACAACTAGAAACCCATCCGAGAGGAGGGAAGAACAGTTGTATGAAAGTTAAAGAAATTGGAATTAAGTTCTGAATCAAATTCAGGAAAATAAATAATGTAAATAAACAAACAAGATATACTGTCTCACTTATTGTGGGAGAACTATATTATATTATCACATTCACTTTATAAATAAATAATCAAGACCAACACGACAGAAAAGACACAGGACATACAGAAAGTCTTAGTCCATGGAACTACCCAAAATAAGTAGATTAAATTAGTCTGAAATACCTGGAATGCATAGAGGCCTTCCATCGGGAACGTCACCTAACACAGCTTCAATTACGTCGAGAAGATCGTCCTACAAAGAAGAAAACAAACAAGAATTAGAACTATAAAATCATAACTCAATAAGCAAAAGAGTCCTGCCACTTCAGGAGCGAAACATTAGGTAGGACCGGGGAAACACAACAATAACTAAATAAAGTAAAAGTGGCCAAGAAGATAGAAGCAGAAAGCAAAGAATTGACAAATGCCAATATGACATCCCATGTAAAAAAGTAGTAATCAGACAGTAGCAGAAATATGGTAACATGGAACAACTGTCAAGCACACTAAACCCGATCACAGAATAGCCCAACACAGCGACGAAATGAAAACCCAGCTTACGGGGAAAATAAATATAAATAAAAATGGCGAAGACAACGTACGCCAATCAAACAGGAATCAAGGAGAGAACGAATGGCATTAGGAGGACATTAAATATTAATAAACAAAGAGATGATACTAAAATGGAAATATATAAATTAAAGTCAATCGTCACTTGGAACTCTTCTCAAATAATTAGGGAGCCCACAAAACATTAACGTAATGTAACGTAACCTAAAATAATTTCCAGACAAAATTTAACATAGCTCAAGATACTCCCTAATAAATTTAGACCCCAAAGAATAAATAGAAAAACACTCCCGGGGAAACCTTGCTCAGGCGATCTAGGTGTGGGTCCGTATCATATGTGTGCCGATATGGCTTATGAAAGCAAGACGGGCATGGTTTGCCGTAATGGCGGCCGCCACACTGGGACTGTAGAAACCTGGAGAAGCTACTTCTGGGGTGTGCCTGTTAAGAGATGGTGGTCCAAAGACGTCCACATATTAGTACGCAGATAGCCGGAGGCCCACTCAACGAACTCACAGATGGCAACAGTGACAATGGGTAGTGACAATTCGCTGCTTTCTCCGTTGTTGGACGAATGAGATGTGAGGCCCTGCAGAACACAAAATTAAAATTAAAACCCTTGGACAGATAGGCACAAGATAGCAAATGTACTCGGCTTAGCACTAGGCTTAGAGATGAGCCCCCAAAAATAATAAGATAACCACTCTACTCTTTCTCGTTGTTCTGAAGGAGGCAGGATACACTATGGAAACGCCATAGCGATATCCGAGAATTGCACAAGATTGTCTCCCAATGGTCTGACATTGGGCTAGGAAGCTAAAGGGAAACTTTAACGTTAAAAATAAAAACCTTTTAGAGCAAAAAGAGTTCAAAGTAGACAAAACAATCAAAGATATAACACGTGAATGGGAATAAAAATACACACAAAACTAACAAATCCTGCCTGATGCCAAGGTACTCAACCTCTGGTCCCACTGCACAACGAAATAAATAAGGGAAACACCACCAACAACAACGAGCCCAATAGCAGCAAATCAACAAGGAGGACAAATCCTCAAAACCAACTTAGAATAGGCCGGCCTCACAAAGTGAGCAAATCGACAAAGTATGGGTCGGATTCAGCAAGGGGGCAAGCTCCTGAAATGTAAACAACAAGTATAGTCAGCATTTGGAAAAGGAAACTAACAGGAACGAACGAACTGAATAAACGCCTATACGTGTGTGGTATCAATAGAGCACTGTTCATAAGTGTCAAAGGTGCAAAAATGTCAAACGGCTTTCATTGACAGGTCTCAACAAAAAGAAAGCAAAACGCCAATTCATAGAAATTTAGTGTTTTTTTTTTTTTACAAATCCTGACCTTGTTTCGTAGTACTATGTGACAAAAACAAGTGATAACCTCGAATGTAGTTGTCCAAAGATAACGGTGTTGATAAATTGACTAGACAGTTAGTGAAATTCAAGAATTTGCGATATGAAGTGCAAAATTCATGGTTGTGAAAATACATCATATTTTCGAGATAAAGGAGTGCCTTTTCGTACTTAAGTGCAGTAAATATACACGTTCTTATCTGTTTAAAGGATTGAGTGCTTTTAAAAGCTGTTTTAAGTGAAAATTTAATACTTTCATGTGCTGTGAAATATCCAATACAAAGAATGACATTTCCGAAAATTGTGTACAATTGACAATCAGTGGCGTTTCAGAAATTAATAAGACGAAATGAATTTTATCAATTATTTATTTCAAATTTGACGTTGGTAACAGCCATAATTCTGCCAAAGCCGGTCCCAAGCCCGGTTGTAAAAGGAAGAAGGTGGCTTGAAAGTTGAACAAATTAAGTCGAGTTTTCCCGGTTTTTTCTGTTAATATTAAATATTGAGTGGTTTACTGCAATATTGACGGGATTTTGAAAGTTTAATATAAACCGTAGAAAATCATCTTATAATAAGTCTCGAAGACATATGATTTTAATGTTTTTGGCTGTGTTTGAAACTAAAATTATTAATGTTACAAGTATTTGAAAACTGATCCGATATGTTCAGAATCTAAACGTTAAATGAGTGAGCTGTAGCCTAACATGCATAATTGATTTCGGTTTCTATTTGATATTCATGCAAACTCTTTTCATTGGAGGTCTAAAATTGCCGTAATATATTCTTGAATAATGTTTCGATATTTTTGAAATCTTGCGCCAAAATTTCGGTCCCTCAAATTTTCGATGTCGTCCGCCAATGACAACCAACCACTACATGAAGGTGTCACAAACCCATAGTGAAACTGCTACCACAAATTATGTTGATGTTCTACTCCATAGTTACCTCTTTTGTCAGCATAAGTAAAATCACGCGAGTTTAGAGCCACCGGAGTGGCGAGAGGTAGTGAAGGTATGAGATATGACAGATGAACTCTTCAACAAATGATTATTGAATTATGACATATGAGGATAGGGAAAGCGAATAGCAGGCAAACCCACAACATAAAAATTTCGAAATAAAGTAGGAGGGAGACAATAAGACCATGACGACAAACGAACAAGTACGACTATAGAATTAAAAACTAATGTGGCAGGTGTCATCGGGAGAAACATAAACAACACAAATTTGGCGGCCGAAGGAGGCTGGAGCAAAGCGGATGAAGCAGCAGATGATATGGACACCAAGGCCAGGGATGGGAGGTACAGGAAGAGCGGCGGGGAACAAAAACAGTAAAACCAAAGAAGGCGTGGGTTTATAAAAGCAGCAGGTGACAACAAAATAGAAGTTGCAAGGAAATCGGCAAAAGCAAGATGAAGTTCCGAGGGAGGTAGACAGCAGCAAAACGAACCGGGAAGAAGCTGAAAAACAGGACGAAGAGAAAAGGGTGAGTACTAGAAACAAACAATCTAATAATAATAAGAGCGAGTACGAAGAAATGGTAGCAGTGAAAATGCATCACCCTCTGAAGCAGAGGAAAAACAAGGCCGGACGGGCGAAGGTGCACCAACAAAAGTGGAACTGGGAATTCAAAATTAAAATCACAACATGAATTTGGGAGAAGTATATGAATGAATGGATGTCGATATGGGGATGCGTGTATATGCACACGTGAAGACGTGTGCAAACCAATAGGAGGATGTAGGGAAAGGCACCATCAGAAGGACATAGGGTTATATTTACTTTTTACTTTTTCCAAAATAAAAATAGGTCTAGGACCGGAACATCAAGAACACCATCATCACCGGAAGAGAAAATTCCTCTTCAGGAAATTAAATTTCTAAAATTGGCTAATATCAGCATCATTAAAACTGTAAAGGAACAGATAAATTTCCTTAATGATATTTAATATAGGGACACGCAGCAGCGGAGGCATGAGGCTGCAGGGAATATATTCAGGTATCTTCATGCAGCCGCTGCAGATTTGGCCCTTTACAAAGTATAGGATTCTCAAAATGGATTAGATGATTATCTCATAGTTGAAATTATGAACACTTAAAAATCAAAATTAAAATTAAACCTGCTGATGAGTCCCCATGGTAAGGGACGAAATCTAGATATAGGATACCAGTGAGCACTCTCTATACAACCCAGACAGTTCACACTTTCAAGGCATTCCAACCCAAAACCGGACCTCTAATGCATCATGAGTAATATTAAAATGATGAACTGATCAACATCAAAGTAGATTATATATAAATAGGCACCTGAGCTTTCAAGCTACGAAAGAAACAAATGGCAAGCTACACGCTGAAAACCATTCATAAGGATTAAAACCACAACTAGAAACCCATCCGAGAGGAGGGTAGTACAGTTGTATGAAAGTTAAAGAAATTGGAATTAAGTTCTGAATCAAATTCAGGAAATTAAATAATGTAAATAACCCACCAAGATATACTGTCTCACTTATTGTGGGAGAACTTTATTATATTATCATATTCACTTTATAAATAAATAATCAAGACCGACACGACAGAAAAGACACAGGACATACAGAAAGTCTTATTCCATGGCACTACCCAAAATAAATAGATTAAATTAGTCTGAAATACCTGGAATGCATAGAGGCTTTCCATCGGGAACGTCACCTAACACAGCTTCAAGCTCAAGATACTCCCTAATAAATTAAGACCCCAAAGAATAAATAGAAAAACACTCCCGGGGAAACCTTGCTCAGGCGATCTAGGTGTGGGTCCGTATCATATGTGTGCCGATATGGCTTATGAAAGAAAGACGGGCATGGTTTGCCGTAATGGCGGCCGCCACACTGGTACTGTAGAAACCTGGGGAAGCTACTTCTGGGGTGTACCTGTTAAGAGATGATGGTCCAAAGAAGTCCACATATTAGTATGCAGATAGCTGGAGGCCACTCATTGAACTCACAGATGGCAACAGTGAGAATGGGTAGTGAGAATTCGCTGCTTTCTCCGTTGTTGGACGAATGAGATGTGGGGCCCTCCAGAACACAAAATTAAAATTAAGACCCTTTGACAGATAGGCACAAGATAGCAAATGTACTCGGCTTAGCACTAGGCTAAGAGATGAGCCTCCAAAAATAATAGGCTTACAGGCAGCCCGGTTAGCATTCAGCCGGGTTTACAGGAAGCCAGGTTTGCAGACAGTTGGTTTTGAAGGCAGCCGGTCTTGCAGGCAGACGGGTTTACAGGCAGCCAGGTTTACAGGCAGCCAGGCGGATTTACAGGCAGCTGTGTTTACAGGCAGCTGGTTTTGGTGGCAGCCGGTCTTGCAGGCAGCTGGGTTTGCAGACTGCTGGGTTTACAGGCAGCCGGGTTTATAGGCAGCCGGGTTTACAGGCAGCCGGGTTTACAGGCAGCCGGTTTTGCAGGCAGCTGGGTTTACAGGCAGCCGGGTTTGTAGGCAGTCTGGTTTTCAGACAGCCGGGTTTGCAGACAGCCAGGTTTACAGGCAGCCGGGTTTACAGGCATCCGGGTTTACAGGCAGCTGGGCTTACAGGCAGCCGGGTTTGCAGGCAGCTGGGTTTACAGGCAGCCTGGTTTGCAGCCAGCTGGGTTTATAGGCAGCCGGGTTTGCTGCCAGCCGGGTTGACAGGCAGCCGGGTTTGCAGGCAGCCGGGTTTGCAGACTGCTGGGTTTGAAGGCAACCGGGTTTACAGGCAGCCAGGTTTGCAGACTGCTAGGTTTACAGGCAGCCGTGTTTGCAGGAAGCCGGGTTTACAGGCAGCCGGGTTTGCAGACTGCTGGGTTTGCACGCAGCCGGGTTTACAGGCAGCCGGGTTTGCAGGCAGCTAGCGTCACAGGCAGCCGGGTTTGCAGGCAGCTGTGTTTACAGGCAGCCGGGTATGCAGACTGCTGGGTTTGCAGGCAGCCGGGTTTGCAGGCAGCTGGGTTTACAGGCAGCCGGGTCTGCAGGCTTCTTTGTTAACAGGCAGCCGGGTTTGCAGACTGCTGGGTTTTTAGGTAGCCAGGTTTACAGGCAGCTGGGTTTACAGGCAGACGGGTTTACAGGCAGCTGGGTTTACAGGCAGCCGGGTTTGCAGGCTTCTTTGTTTACAGGCAGCCGGGTTTGCAGACTGCTGGGTTTGCAGGCAGCTGGGTTTACAGGCAGCCATGTTTGCAGCCAGCTGGGTTTATAGGCAGCCGGGTTTGCTGCCAGCCGGGTTTGCAGGCAGCCGGTTTTGCAGACTGCTGGGTTTGAAGGCAGCCGGGTTTACAGGCAGCCGGGTTTGCAGACTGCTGGGTTTACAGGCAGCCGTGTTTGCAGGAAGCCGGGTTTACAGGCAGCCGGGTTTGCAGACTGCTGGGTTTGCACGCAGCCGGGTTTACCGGCAGCCGGGTTTGCAGGCAGCTAGCGTCACAGGCAGCCGGGTTTGCAGACTCCTGGGTTTACAGGCAGCCGGGTATGCAGACTGCTGGGTTTGCAGGCAGGCGGGTTTGCAGGCAGCTGGGTTTACAGGCTGCCGGGTTTGCAGGCTTCTTTGTTTACAGGCAGCCGGGTTTGCAGACTGCTGAGTTTTTAGGTAGCCGGGTTTACAGGCAGCTAGGTTTACAGGCAGACGGGTTTACAGGCAGCCGGGTTTGCAGACTGCTGGGTTTGCACGCAGCCGGGTTGACAGGCAGCCGGATTTGCAGGCAGCTAGCGTCACAGGCAGCCGGGTTTGCAGGCAGCTGTGTTTACAGGCAGCCGGGTATGCAGACTGCTGGGTTTGCAGGCAGCCGGGTTTGCAGGCAGCTAGGTTTACAGGTAGCCGGGTTTGCAGGCTTCTTTGTTTACAGGCAGCCGGGTTTGCAGACTGCTGGGTTTGCAGGTAGCCGGGTTTACAGGCAGCTGGGTTCACAGGCAGCCGGGTTTGCAGGCTTCTTTGTTTACAGGCAGCCGGGTTTGCAGACTGCTGGGTTTGCAGGCAGCTGGGTTTACAGGCAGCCGGGGTTGCTGCCAGCCGGGTTGACAGGCAGCCGGGTTTGCAGGCAGCCGGGTTTGCAGACTGCTGGGTTAGAAGGCAGCCGGGTTTACAGGCAGCCGGGTTTGCAGACTGCTAGGTTTACAGGCAGCCGTGTTTGCAGGAAGCGGCGTTTACAGGCGGCCGTGTTTGCAGGAAGCGTCGTTTACAGGCGGCCGGGTTTGCAGACTGCTGGGTTTGCACGCAGCTGGGTTTACAAGCAGCCGGGTTTGCAGGCTTTTTTGTTTACAGGCAGCCGGGTTTGCAGACTGCTGGGTTTTTAGGTAGCCGGGTTTACCGGCAGCTGGGTTTACAGGCAGACGGGTTTACAGGCAGCCGGGTTTGCAGACTGCTGGGTTTGCACGCAGCCGTGTTTACAGCCAGCCGGGTTTGCAGGCAGCTAGCGTCACAGGAAGCCGGGTTTGCAGGCAGCTGTGTTTACAGGCAGCCGGGTATGCAGACTGCTGGGTTTGCAGGCAGCCGTTTTTGCAGGCAGCTAGGTTTACAGGTAGCCGGGTTTGCAGGCATCTTTGTTTACAGGCAGCCGGGTTTGCAGACTGCTGGGTTTGCAGGCAGCTGGGTTTGCAGGCAGCCAGGTTTGCAGGCAGCCAGGTTTGTAGGCAGCCGGGATTACACGCAGCCTGGTTTGCAGCCAGCTGGGTTTATAGGCAGTCGGGTTTGCTGCCAGCCGGGTTGACAGGCAGGCGGGTTTGCAGGCAGCCTGGTTTGCAGACTGCTGGGTTTGAAGGCAGCCGGGTTTACAGGCAGCCGGGTTTGCAGACTGCTAGGTTTACAGGCAGCCGTGTTTGCAGGAAGCCGGGTTTACAGGCAGCCGGGTTTGCAGACTGCTGGGTTTGCACGCAGCCGGGTTTACAGGCAGCCGGGTTTGCAGGCAGCTAGCGTCACAGGCAGCCGGGTTTGCAGGCAGCTGTGTTTACAGGCAGCCGGGTATGCAGACTGCTGGGTTTGCAGGCAGCCGGGTTTGCAGGCAGCTGGGTTTACAGGCAGCCGGGTTTGCAGGCTTCTTTGTTTACAGGCAGCCGGGTTTGCAGACTTCTGGGTTTTTAGGTAGCCGGGTTTACAGGCAGCCGGGTTTACAGGCAGCCTTGTTTACAGGCAGCCTGGCTTACCGGCAGCCGGGTTTGCAGGCAGCTGGGTTTGCAGACTCCTGGGTTTACAGGCAGCCGGGTTTACAGGCAGCCTGGTTTGCAAGCAGCTGGGTTTATAGGCAGCCGGGTTTGCAGCCAGCCGGGTTTACAGGCAGCCGGGTTTGCAGACTGCTGGGTTTGCAGGCAGCCGGGTTTGAAGGCAGCCAGGTTTGCAGGCAGCCAGGTTTGTAGGCAGCCGGGATTACACGCAGCCTGGTTTGGAAACTGCCGAGTTAGCAGGCAGCCGGGTTTGCAGACTGCTGGGTTTGCAGGCAGCCGGGTTTGCAGGCAGCCGGGTTTACAGGCAGCCGGGTTTGGAAGCAGCTAACTTTACAGGCAGCCGGGTTTGCACCCAGCGGGGTTTACAGACTGCTGGGTTTACAGGCAGCCGGGTTTACAGGCAGCTGGGTTTTTGGGCAGGCGGGTTTGCAGGCAGCTGGGTTTGCAGACTGCTGGGTTTACAGGCAGCCGTTATTGCATGCAGTTGGATTTGCAGACTGCTGGGTTTACAGGCAGCCGTGTTTGCAGGCAGCTGGATTTGCAGACTGCAGGGTTTAAAGGCAGAAGGGTTTACTGGTAGCCGGGTTTTTAGGTAGCCAAATTTGCAGGCAGCCTGGTTTGCAGGCAGGCGAATTTGCAGGCAGCCGGGTTTACAGGCAGCCATGTTTACAGGCAGCCGGGTTTGCGCGCAGTCGGGTTTACAGGCAGCATTGTTTACAAGCAGCTGGGTTACAGGCAGCGGTGTTTTACAGGCAGCTGGGTTTGCATACTGCTGGGTTTACAAGCAGCCGGGTTTGCAGACAGGCAGGTTTACAGGCAGCCGGGTTCGCAGGCAGCTGGTCTTACAGGCAACCGGGTTTACAGGCTGCCGATTTCACAGGCAGCCGGGTTTGCAGCCAGCCGGGTTTACAGGCAGCCGGGTTTACAGGGAGCCGGGTTTACAGGCAGCTGGGTTTGCAGGCAGCTGGGTTTATAGGCAGCCGGGTTTGCAGCCAGCCGGGTTTACAGGCAGCCGGGTTTGCAGACTGCTGGGTTTGCAGGCAGCCGGGTTGGCAGGCAGCCGGGTTTACAGGCAGCCGGGTTCCCAGGTAGCTAGCTTTATAGGCAGCCGGGTTTGCACGCAGCTGGGTTTACAGGCAGCTGGATTTGCAGACTGCTGGGTTTGCAGGCAGCCGGGTTTGCAGGCAGCTGGGTTTACAGGCAGCCGGGTTTGCAGGCTGCTGGGTTTGGAGGCAAGCGGGTTTGCAGGCAGCCGGGTTTACAGGCAGCCGGGTTTGCAGGAAGCTAGCTTTACATACAGCCGGGTTTGTAGCCAGTCGGGTTTGCAGCCAGCCGGGTTTACAGGCAGCCGGGTTTGCAGACTGCTGGGTTTGCAGGCAGCCGGGTTTGCAGGCAGCTGGGTTTACAGGCAGCCGGGTTTGCAGGCTGCTGGGTTTGCAGGCAAGCGGGTTTGCAGGTAGCCGGGTTTACAGGCAGCCGGGTTTGCAGACTGCTGGGTTTGCAGACAGCCGAGTTTACAGGCAGCCGGGTTTCCAGGTAGCTAGCTTTACAGGCAGCCGGGTTTGCACGCAGCTGGGTGTACAGGCAGCCGGATTTGCAGACTGCTGGGTTTGCAGGCAGCCGGATGTGCAGGCAGCTGGGTTTACAGGCAGCCGGGGTTGCAGGCTGCTGGGTTTGCAGGCAAGCGGGTTTGCAGGTAGCCGGGTTTACAGGCAGCCGGGTTTACAGGCAACCGGGTATGTAGACAGCCGGCTTTACAGGCAGCCGGGTAAGCAGCCTGACGTGTTTGCATGCAGCCAGGTTTGCAGACTGCTGGGTTTGCAGGCAGCCGGGTTTACAGGCAGCCGGGTTTGCAAAATGCCAAGTTTGCAGGCAGCCGGGTTTACAGACAGCTGGGTTTGCAGACTGCTGGGTTTGCAGGCAGCCGAGTTTACAGGCAGCCTGTTCTGCAGGCAGCTGGGTTTATAGGCAGTCGGGTTTGCAGCCAGCCGGGTTTACAGGCAGCCGGGTTTGTAGGCAGCCGGGTTCGCAGACTGCTGGGTTTGCAGGCAGCCGGGTTTGCAGGCAGCCGGGTTTACAGGCAGCCGGGTTTGCAGGCAGCCAGGCTTACAGGAAGCAGGGTTTGCCGGCAGCTGGGTTTACAGGCAGCCTGATTTGCAGGCTGCTGGGTTTATAGGCAGCCGCGTTTGCAGCCAGCAGGTTTTACAGGCAGCCATGTTTGCAGGCAGCCGGGTTTACAGGCAGCCGGGTTTGCAGACTGCTGGGTTTGCAGACAGCCGAGTTTACAGGCAGCCGGGTTTACAGACAGCCGGGTTTGCAGACTGCTGGGTTTGCAGGCAGAAGGTTTGCACGCAGCCGGGTGTACAGGCAGCCGGGTTTCTAGGCAGCTGGGTTTGCAGGCAGCCGGGTTTACAGGCAGCCGGGTTTGCAGGCAGCTGGGTTTACTGGCAGCCTGGTTTGCAGGCAGCTGGGTTTATAGGCAGCCGCGTTTGCAGCCAGCAGGTTTTACAGGCAGCCATGTTTGCAGGCAGCCGGGTTTACAGGCAGCCGGGTTTGCAGACTGCTGGGTTTGCAGGCAGCCGGGTTTGCAGGCAGCCGGGTTTACAGGCAGCCGGGTTTGCAGACTGCTGGGTTTGCAGACAGCCGAGTTTACAGGCAGCCTGTTCTGCAGGCAGCTGGGTTTATAGGCAGTCGGGTTTGCAGCCAGCCGGGTTTACAGGCAGCCGGGTTTGTAGGCAGCCGGGTTCGCAGACTGCTGGGTTTGCAGGCAGCCGGGTTTGCAGGCAGCCGGGTTTACAGGCAGCCGGGTTTGCAGGCAGCCAGGCTTACAGGAAGCAGGGTTTGCCGGCAGCTGGGTTTACAGGCAGCCTGATTTGCAGGCTGCTGGGTTTATAGGCAGCCGGGTTAGCAGCCAGCCGGGTTTGCAGGCAGCCGGGATTGCAGACTGCTGGGTTTGCAGGTAGCCGGGTTTACAGGCAGCCGGGTTTGCAAACTGCCGGGTTTGCAGGCAGCCGGGTTTACAGACAGCCGGGTTTGCAGACTGCTGGGTTTGCAGGCAGAAGGTTTGCACGCAGCCGGGTGTACAGGCAGCCGGGTTTCTAGGCAGCCGGGTTTGCAGGCAGCCGGGTTTACAGGCAGCCGGGTTTGCAGGCAGCTGGGTTTACAGGCAGCCTGGTTTGCGGGCAGCTGGGTTTATAGGCAGCCGCGTTTGCTGCCAGCAGGTTTTACAGGCAGCCATGTTTGCAGGCAGCCGGGTTTACAGGCAGCCAGGTTTGCAGGCAGCCTGGTTTGCAGACTGCTGGGTTTGCAGGCAGCCTGGTTTGCAGACTGCTGGGTTTGCAGGCAGCCGGGTTTACAGGCAGCCGGGTTTGCAGACTGCTGGGTTTGCAGGCAGCCGGGTTTGCAGGCAGCCGGGTTTACAGGCAGCCGGGTTTGCAGACTGCTGGGTTTGCAGACAGCCGAGTTTACAGGCAGCCTTGTTTGCAGATAGCTGGGTTTATAGGCAGTCGGGTTTGCAGCCAGCCGGGTTTACAGGCAGCCGGGTTTGTAGGCAGCCGGTTTCGCAGACTGCTGGGTTTGCAGGCTGCCGGGTTTGCAGGCTGCCGGGTTTGCAGGCAGCCGGGTTTACAGGCAGCCGGGTTTACTGGCAGCCGGGTTTGCAGACTGCTGGGTTAGTAGGTAGCTGGGTTTACAGGCAGCCTGGTTTGCAGGCAGCTAGGTTTATAGGCAGTCGGGTTTGCAGCCAGCCGGGTTTACAGGCAGCCGGGTTTGCAGGCAGCCGGGTTTGCAGACTGATGGGTTTGCAGGCAGCCGGGTTTACAGGCAGCCGGTTTTGCAAACTGCCGGGTTTACAGGCAGCCGGGTTTGCAGGCAGTCGGGTTAACAGGCAGCCGGGTTTGCAGGCATCCGGGTTTGCAGACTGCTATGTTAGCAGGCAGCCGGGTTTACAGGCAGCCGGGTTTGCAGGCAGCTAGCTCTACAGGCAGCCAGGTTTGCACCCAGTCGGGTTTACAGGCAGCCGGGTTTGCAGGCAGCTGGGTTTGCATGCAACAGGTTTTGCAGACTGCTGGGTTTACAGGCAGCCGGTTTTACAGGCAGCTGGGTTTACAGGCAGCCTTGTTTACAGGCAGCCTGGCTTACCGGCAGCTGGGTTTACAGGCAGCCAGGTTTACAGGCAGCCTTGTTTACAGGCAGCCTTGTTTGCAGGCAGCCTTGTTTACTGGCAGCCTGGCTTGCAGGCAGCCGTGTTTACAGGCAACCTGGCTTACAGGCAGCCGGGTTTTGCAGGCAGCCGGGTTTACAGGCAGCCGGGTTTGCAGGCAGCTGGGTTTACGGGCAGCCGGATTTACAGGCAGCCGGGCTTACAGGCAGCCTTGTTTACAGGCAGCCTGGCATACAGACAGCCGGGTTTGCAGGCAGCCGGGTTTACAGGCAGCCGTGTTTGCAGGACACCTGGCTTACAGGCAGCCGGGTTTGCAGGCAGCCGGGTTTACAGGCAGCCGGGTTTACAGGCAGCCATGTTTACAGGCAGCCTTGTTCACAGGCAACCTGGCTTACAGACAGCCGTGTTTGCAGGCAACCTGGCTTACACACAGCCAGATTTACAGGCAGCCGGGTTTACAGGCAGCCGGGTTTGCAGGCAGCCGGGTTTACAGGCAGCCGGGTTTGCAGACTGCTGGGTTTGCAGGCAGCCGGGTTTGCAGGCAGCCGGGTTTACAGGCAGACGGGTTTGCAGACTGCTGGGTTTGCAGGCAGCCGGGTTTGCAGGCAGCCGGGTTTACAGGCAGCCGGGTTTGCAGGCAGCTAGCTTTACAGGTAGCCGGGTTTGCACCCAGTCGGGTTTACAGGCAGCCGGGTTTGCAGACTGCTGGGTTTGCATGCAACAGGTTTTGCAGACTGCTGGGTTTACAGGCAGCCGGTTTTACAGGCAGCTGAGTTTACAGGCAGCCTTGTTTACAGGCAGCCTGGCTTACCGGCAGCTGGGTTTACAGGCAGCCGGGTTTACAGGCAGCCTTGTTTACAGGCAGCCTTGTTTACAGGCAGCCTTGTTTGCAGGCAGCCTTGTCTACAGGCAGCCTGGCTTGCAGGAAGCCGTGTTTACAGGCAACCTGGCTTACAGGCAGCCGGGTTTTGCAGGCAGCCGGGTTTACAGGCAGCCGGGTTTGCAGGCAGCTGGGTTTACGGGCAGCCGGATTTACAGGCAGCCGGGCTTACAGTCAGCCTTGTTTACAGGCAGCCTGGCATACAGACAGCCGGGTTTACAGGCAGCCGTGTTTGCAGGAAACCTGGCTTACAGGCAGCCGGGTTTGCAGGCAGCCGGGTTTACAGGCAGCCGGGTTTACAGGCAGCCGTGTTTACAGGCAGCCTTGTTCACAGGCAACCTGGCTTACAGACAGCCGTGTTTGCAGGCAACCTGGCTTACACACAGCCAGATTTACAGGCAGCCGGGTTTACAGGCAGCCTTGTTCACAGGCAATCTGGCTTACAGACAGCCGGGGTTGCAGGCAACCTGGCTTACAGGCAGCCGGATTTACAGGCAGCCGGGTTTTTAGGCAGCCGGGTTTGCAGGCAGCCGGGTTTACAGGCAGACGGGTTTACAGACTGCTGGGTTTGCAGGCAGCTGGGTTTGCAGGCGGCCGGGTTTACAGGCAGCCGGGTTTACAGGCAGCCGGGTTTGCAGACTGCTGGGTTTGCAAGCAGCCAGGTTTGCAGGCAGCCGGGTTTACAGGCAGCCGGGTTTACTGGCAGCCAGGTTTGCAGACTGCTGGGTTAGCAGGCAGCTGGGTTTACAGGCAGCCTGGTTTGCAGGCAGCTGGGTTTATAGGCAGTCGGGTTTGCAGCCAGCCGGGTTTACAGGCAGCCGGGTTTGCAGACTGCTGGGTTTGCAGGCAGCCGGGTTTGCAGGCAGCCGGGTTTACAGGCAGCCGGGTTTGCAGGCAGCTAGCTTTACAGGCAGCCGGGTTTGCACCCAGTCGGGTTTACAGGCAGCCGGGTTTGCAGGCAGCTGGGTTTGCTGGTAGCCGGGTTGGCAGGCAGCTGGGTTTACAGGCAGCCGGATTTGCAGGCTGCTGGGTTTGCAGGCAGGCGGGTTTGCAGGCAGCCGGGTTTACAGGCAGCCGGGTTTTGCAGGCAGCTAGCTTTACATGCGGCCGGGTTTGCAGCCAGCTGGGTTTCCAGGCAGCCGGGTTTACAGGCAGCCGGGTTTGCAGACTGCTGGGTTTGCATGCAGCCGGGTTTGCAGACTGCTGGGTTTACAGGCAGCCGGGATTACAGGCAGCCGGGTTTACAGGCAGCCTTGTTAACAGGCAGCCTGGCTTACCGGCAGCTGGGTTTACAGGCAGCCGGGTTTACAGGCAGACGTGTTTACAGGAAACCTGGCGTACAGGCAGCCGGGTTTGCAGGCAGCCGGGTGTACAGGAAACCTGGCTTACAGGCAACCTGGCTTACACACAGCCAGATTTACAGGCAGCCGGGTTTACAAGCAGCCTTGTTCACAGGCAATCTGGCTTACAGACAGCCGGGGTTGCAGGCAACCTGGCTTACACACAGCTAGATTTACAGGCAGCCGGGTTTACCTGCAGCCTTGTTCACAGGCAATCTGGCTTACAGACAGCCGGCGTTGCAGGCAACCTGGGTTACAGGCAGCCGGATTTACAGGCAGCCGGGTTTGCAGACTGCTGGGTTTGCAGGCAGCCGGGTTTGCAGGCGGCCGGGTTCACAGGCAGCCGGGTTTACAGGCAGCCGGGTTTGCAGACTGCTGGGTTAGCAGGCAGCCGGGTTTACAGGAAGCCGGGTTTGCAGGCAGCTGGGTTTACAGGCAACCGGGTTTAGGGCAGCCGGGTTACCAGGTAGCCAGGCTTACAGGCAACCGTGTTTGCAGGCAGCCGAGTTTGCAAGCAGCCGGGCTTGCACGCAGCCGGATTTACAGGCAGCCGGGTTTGCAGACTGCTGGGTTTCCAGGCAGCCGGGTTTGCAGGCAGCTGGGTTTACAGGCAGCCTTGTTTACAGGCAGCCTGGCTTACAGACAGCCGGGTTTGCTACAGCTGGGTTCACATACTTCTGGGTTTACAGGCAGCCGGGTTTAAAGGCAGCCGACTTTACAGACAGGCGGACTTGCAGGCAGCCGGGCTTACAGGCAGTCAGGTTTACAGGAAACCGGGTTTACAGGCAGTCGGGGTTACAGGCAGCCATGTATACAGGCAGCCTGGCTTACAGACAGCCGGGTTTGCAGGCAGCCGGGTTTACAGGCAGCCGTGTTTACAGGCAACCTGGCTTACAGGCAGCCGAGTTTGCAGGCAGCCGGGTTTACAGACAGCCGGGTTTACAGGCAGCCGTGTTTACAAGCAGCCTTGTTCACAGGCAACCTGGCTTACAGACAGCCGGGTTTGCTACAGCTGGGTTTACATACTTCTGGGTTTACAGGCAGCCGGGTTTAAAGGCAGCCGACTTTACAGACAGGCGGACTTGCAGGCAGCCGGGCTTACAGGCAGTCAGGTTTACAGGAAACCGGGTTTACAGGCAGTCGGGGTTACAGGCAGCCATGTATACAGGCAGCCTGGCTTACAGACAGCCGGGTTTGCAGGCAGCCGGGTTTACAGGCAGCCGTGTTTGCAGGCAACCTGGCTTACAGGCAGCCGAGTTTGCAGGCAGCCGGGTTTACAGACAGCCGGGTTTACAGGCAGCCGTGTTTACAAGCAGCCTTGTTCACAGGCAACCTGGCTTACAGACAGCCGGGTTTGCTACAGCTGGGTTTACATACTTCTGGGTTTACAGGCAGCCGGGTTTAAAGGCAGCCGACTTTACAGACAGGCGGACTTGCAGGCAGCCGGGCTTACAGGCAGTCAGGTTTACAGGAAACCGGGTTTACAGGCAGTCGGGGTTACAGGCAGCCTTGTTTACAGGCAGCCTGGCTTACAGGCACCCGGCTTTGCAGGCAGCTGGGTTTGCACGCTGCCGGGTTTACAGACAGCCGGGTTTGCAGACTGCTGGGTTTATAGGCAGACGGGTTTGCAGGCAGCCGGGTTTACAGGCAGCCTGGCTTACAGGCACCCGGGTTTGCAGGCAGCTGGGTTTGCAGACTGCTGGATTAGCAGACTGCCGGATTTGCAGGCAGCCGGGTTTACAGGCAGCCGGGTTTGCAGACTGCTGTGTTTACAGGCAGCCGGGTTTGCAGGCATCCGGGTTTGCAGACTGCTGGGTTTGCATGCAGCCGGGTTTGCAGGCAGCTGGGTTTACAGGCAGCCTTGTTTACAGGCAGCTTAGCTTACAGGCCCTCGGGTTTGCAGGCAGCTGGGTTTGCAGACTGCTGGATTTGCAGGCAGCCGGGTTTGCAGGCAGCCGGTTTTGCAGGCAGCTAGGTTTACAGGCAGCCGGGTTTGCAGACTGCCGGGTTTGCAGGCAGCCGGTTTTGCAGGCAGCCGGGTTTAGAGGCAGCCGGGTTTGCAGAATGCTGAGTTTCCATGCAGCCGGGTTCGCAGGCAGCTGGGTTTACAGGCAGCCTTGTTTACAGGCAGCCTTGCTTACAGGCCCCCGGTTTGCAGGCAGCCGGGTTTAGAGGCAGCCGGGTTTGCAGAATGCTGGGTTTGCATGCAGCCGGGTTTGCAGGCAGCTGGGTTTACAAGCAGCCTTGTTTACAGGCAGCCTGGCTTACAGGCCCCCGAGTTTGCAGGCAGCTGGGTTTGCAGACTGCTGGATTTGCAGACTGCTGGGTTTTCAGGTAGCTGGGTTTACAGTCAGCCGGGTTTACAGGCAGCCGGGTTCGCGGACTGCTGGATTTGCAGACTGCCGGGTTTGCAGGCAGCCGGGTTTGCAGGCAGCTTGGTTTGCAGACTGCTGGATTTGCAGACTGCCGGGTTTGCAGGCAGCCTGGTTTAGAGGCAGCCGGGTTTGAAGAATGCTGGGTTTGCATGCAGCCGGGTTTGCAGACTGCTGTGTTTACAGGCAGCCGGGTTTGCAGGCAGCCGGGTTTGCAGACTGCTGGATTTGCAGACTGCCGGGTTTGCAGGCAGCCGGGTTTGCAGGCAGCTAGGTTTGCAGACTGCTGGATTTGCAGACTGCCGGGTTTGCAGGCAGCCGGGTTTAGAGGCAGCCGGGTTTGCAGAATGCTGGGTTTGCATGCAGCCGGGTTTGCAGACTGCTGGGTTTACAGGCAGCCGCGTTTACAGGCAGCCGGGTTTACAGGCAGCCTTGTTTACTGGCAGCCTGGCTTACAGTCACCCGGGTTTGCAGGCAGCTGGGTTTGCAGACTGCTGGATTTGCAGGCAGCCGGGTTTGCAGGAAGCCGGGTTTACAGGCAGCCGGGTTTGCAGGCTGCTGGGTTTGCAGGCAGCCGGGTTTGCAGATTGCTGGATTAGCAGACTGCTGAGTTTTCAGGTAGCTGGGTTTACAGTCAACCGGGTTTACAGGCAGCCGGGTTCGCAGGCAGCCGGGTTTACAGGCAGCCGGGTTTGCAGACTGCTGGGTTTGCAGCAGCCGGGTTTGCAGGCAGCCGGGTTTGCAGGCAGCCGAGTTTGCAGACAGCTAGCTTTACAGAAAGCCGGGTTTGCAGGCAGCCGGGTTTGCAAGCTGTCGGGTTTACAGGCAGCCGGGTTTGCAGCCAGCCGGGTTCACAGGCAGCCGGGTTTACAGGCAGCCGGGTTTGCAGGTAGCCTGGTTCACAGCCAGCTGGGTTTGCAGGTAGCCGGGTTCACAGCCAGTTGGGTTTACAGGCAGCCGGGTTTACAGGCAGCCGGGTTTAGAGGCAGCCGGGTTTGCAGAATGCTGGGTTTGCATGCAGCCGGGTTTGCAGACTGCTGGGTTTACAGGCAGCCGGGTTTGCAGACTGCTGGGTTTGCAGGCAGCCGGGCTTACAGGCAGCCGGTTTTGCAGGCAGCTGGGTTTACAGGCATTCTGGTTTGCAGGCAGCTGGGTTTATAGGCAGCCAGGTTTGCAGCCAAACGGGTGTACAGGCAGCCGGAATTGCAGGCAGCCGGGTTCACAGGCAGCCGGGTTCACAGGCAGCCGGGTTTACAGGCAGCCTTGTTTACTGGCAGCCTGGCTTACAGTCACCCGGGTTTGCAGGCAGCTGGGTTTGCAGACTGCTGGATTTGCAGGCAGCCGGGTTTGCAGGCAGCCGGGTTTGGAGGCAGCTTGGTTTGCAGGCAGCTAGCCTTACAGGCAGCCGGGTTTGCAGACTGCTGGGTTTGCAGGCAGCCGGGTTTGCAGGCAGCCGGGTTTGGAGGCAGCTTGGTTTGCAGGCAGCTAGCCTTACAGGCAGCCGGGTTTGCAGGCAGCCGGGTTTGCACGCTGCCGGGTTTACAGGCAGCCGGGTTTGCAGACTGCTAGGTTTATAGGCAGCCGGGTTTGCAGGCAGCCGGGTTTACAGGCAGCCTGGCTTACAGGCACCCGGGTTTGCAGGCAGCTGGGTTTGCAGACTGCTGGATTTGCAGGCAGCCGGGTTTGCAGGCAGCTGGGTTTACAGGCAGCCGGGTTTGCAGGCTGCTGGGTTTGCAGGCAGCCGGGTTTGCAGGCAGCCGGATTTACAGGCAGCCGGATTTTCAGGTAGCCGGGTTCACAGCCAGCTGGGTTTGCAGGTAGCCGGGCTTACAGGCAGACGGGTTTGCAGGCTGCTGGGTTTGCAGCCAGCCGGGTTTGCAGGCAGCCGGATTTACAGGCAGCTGGGTTTGCAGGCAGCCGGGTTTGCAGGCAGCTAGGTTTACAGGCAGCCGGGTTTGCAGACTGCTGTGTTTACAGGCAGCCGGGTTTGCAGGCAGCCTTGCTTACAGGCCCCCGGGTTTGCAGGCAGCCGGTTTTGCAAGCAGCCGGGTTTAGAGGCAGCCGGGTTTGCAGAATGCTGGGTTTGCACGCAGCCGGGTTTGCAGGCAGCTGGGTTTACAGGCAGCCTTGTTTACAGGCAGCCTGGCTTACAGGCCCCCGGGTTTGCAGGCAGCTGGGTTTGCAGACTGCTGGATTTGCAGACTGCTGGGTTTTCAGGTAGCTGGGTTTACAGTCAGCCGGGTTTACAGGCAGCCGGGTTCGCAGGCAGCCGGGTTTGCAGACTGCTGGGTTTGCATGCAGCCGGGTTTAGATGCAGTCGGGTTTGCAGCTAGCCAGGTTTAAAGGCAGCCGGGTTTACAAGCAGCCGAGTTTAGAGACAGCCGGGTTTGCAGAATGCTAGGTTTGCATGCAGCCGGGTTTGCAGGCAGCTGGGTTTACAGGCAGCCGGGTAAGCAGCCTGACGTGTTTGCATGCAGCCAGGTTTGCAGACTGCTGGGTTTGCAGGCAGCCGGGTTTACAGGCAGCCGGGTTTGCAAAATGCCGGGTTTGCAGGCAGCCGGGTTTACAGACAGCCGGGTTTGCAGACTGCTGGGTTTGCAGGCAGAAGGTTTGCACGCAGCCGGGTGTACAGGCAGCCGGGTTTCTAGGCAGCCGGGTTTGCAGGCAGCCGGGTTTACAGGCAGCCGGGTTTGCAGGCAGCTGGGTTTACTGGCAGCCTGGTTTGCAGGCAGCTGGGTTTATAGGCAGCCGCGTTTGCAGCCAGCAGGTTTTACAGGCAGCCATGTTTGCAGGCAGCCGGGTTTACAGGCAGCCGGGTTTGCAGACTGCTGGGTTTGCAGGCAGCCGGGTTTGCAGGCAGCCGGGTTTACAGGCAGCCGGGTTTGCAGACTGCTGGGTTTGCAGACAGCCGAGTTTACAGGCAGCCGGGTTTCCAGGTAGCTAGCTTTACAGGCAGCCGGGTTTGCACGCAGCTGGGTGTACAGGCAGCCGGATTTGCAGACTGCTGGGTTTGCAGGCAGCCGGATTTGCAGGCAGCTGGGTTTACAGGCAGCCGGGGTTGCAGGCTGCTGGGTTTGCAGGCAAGCGGGTTTGCAGGTAGCCGGGTTTACAGGCAGCCGGGTTTACAGGCAACCGGGTATGTAGACAGCCGGCTTTACAGGCAGCCGGGTAAGCAGCCTGACGTGTTTGCATGCAGCCAGGTTTGCAGACTGCTGGGTTTGCAGGCAGCCGGGTTTACAGGCAGCCGGGTTTGCAAAATGCCGGGTTTGCAGGCAGCCGGGTTTACAGACAGCTGGGTTTGCAGACTGCTGGGTTTGCAGGCAGAAGGTTTGCACGCAGCCGGGTGTACAGGCAGCCGGGTTTACAGGCAGCTGGGTTTGCAGGCAGCCGGGTTTACAGGCAGCCGGGTTTGCAGGCAGCTGGGTTTACTGGCAGCCTGGTTTGCAGGCAGCTGGGTTTATAGGCAGCCGCGTTTGCAGCCAGCAGGTTTTACAGGCAGCCATGTTTGCAGGCAGCAGGGTTTACAGGCAGCCGGGTTTGCAGACTGCTGGGTTTGCAGACAGCCGAGTTTACAGGCAGCCGGGTTTCCAGGTAGCTAGCTTTACAGGCAGCCGGGTATGCACGCAGCTGGGTGTACAGGCAGCCGGATTTGCAGACTGCTGGGTTTGCAGGCAGCCGGATTTGCAGGCAGCTGGGTTTACAGGCAGCCGGGGTTGCAGGCTGCTGGGTTTGCAGGCAAGCGGGTTTGCAGGTAGCCGGGTTTACAGGCAGCCGGGTTTACAGGCAACCGGGTATGTAGACAGCCGGCTTTACAGGCAGCCGGGTAAGCAGCCTGACGTGTTTGCATGCAGCCAAGTTTGCAGACTGCTGGGTTTGCAGGCAGCCGGGTTTACAGGCAGCCGGGTTTGCAAAATGCCGAGTTTGCAGGCAGCCGGGTTTACAGACAGCTGGGTTTGCAGACTGCTGGGTTTGCAGGCAGAAGGTTTGCACGCAGCCGGGTGTAAAGGCAGCCGGGTTTACAGGCAGCTGGGTTTGCAGGCAGCCGGGTTTACAGGCAGCCGGGTTTGCAGGCAGCTGGGTTTACTGGCAGCCTGGTTTGCAGGCAGCTGGGTTTATAGGCAGCCGCGTTTGCAGCCAGCAGGTTTTACAGGCAGCCATGTTTGCAGGCAGCCGGGTTTACAGGCAGCCGGGTTTGCAGACTGCTGGGTTTGCAGGCAGCCGGGTTTGCAGGCAGCCGGGTTTACAGGCAGCCGGGTTTGCAGACTGCTGGGTTTGCAGACAGCCGAGTTTACAGGCAGCCTGTTCTGCAGGCAGCTGGGTTTATAGGCAGTCGGGTTTGCAGCCAGCCGGGTTTACAGGCAGCCGGGTTTGTAGGCAGCCGGGTTCGCAGACTGCTGGGTTTGCAGGCAGCCGGGTTTGCAGGCAGCCGGGTTTACAGGCAGCCGGGTTTGCAGGCAGCCAGGCTTACAGGAAGCAGGGTTTGCCGGCAGCTGGGTTTACAGGCAGCCTGGTTTGCAGGCTGCTGGGTTTATAGGCAGCCGGGTTAGCAGCCAGCCGGGTTTGCAGGCAGCCGGGATTGCAGACTGCTGGGTTTGCAGGCAGCCGGGTTTACAGGCAGCCGGGTTTGCAAACTGCCGGCTTTGCAGGCAGCCGGGTTTACAGACAGCCGAGTTTGCAGACTGCTGGGTTTGCAGGCAGAAGGTTTGCACGCAGCCGGGTGTACAGGCAGCCGGGTTTCTAGGCAGCCGGGTTTGCAGGCAGCCGGGTTTACAGGCAGCCGGGTTTGCAGGCAGCTGGGTTTACAGGCAGCCTGGTTTGCGGGCAGCTGGGTTTATAGGCAGCCGCGTTTGCTGCCAGCAGGTTTTACAGGCAGCCATGTTTGCAGGCAGCCGGGTTTACAGGCAGCCAGGTTTGCAGGCAGCCTGGTTTGCAGACTGCTGGGTTTGCAGGCAGCCTGGTTTGCAGACTGCTGGGTTTGCAGGCAGCCGGGTTTACAGGCAGCCGGGTTTGCAGACTGCTGGGTTTGCAGGCAGCCGGGTTTGCAGGCAGCCGGGTTTACAGGCAGCCGGGTTTGCAGACTGCTGGGTTTGCAGACAGCCGAGTTTACAGGCAGCCTTGTTTGCAGATAGCTGGGTTTATAGGCAGTCGGGTTTGCAGCCAGCCGGGTTTACAGGCAGCCGGGTTTGTAGGCAGCCGGTTTCGCAGACTGCTGGGTTTGCAGGCTGCCGGGTTTGCAGGCAGCCGGGTTTACAGGCAGCCGGGTTTACTGGCAGCCGGGTTTGCAGACTGCTGGGTTAGTAGGTAGCTGGGTTTACAGGCAGCCTGGTTTGCAGGCAGCTAGGTTTATAGGCAGTCGGGTTTGCAGCCAGCCGGGTTTACAGGCAGCCGGGTTTGCAGGCAGCCGGGTTTGCAGACTGATGGGTTTGCAGGCAGCCGGGTTTACAGGCAGCCGGTTTTGCAAACTGCCGGGTTTACAGGCAGCCGGGTTTGCAGGCAGTCGGGTTAACAGGCAGCCGGGTTTGCAGGCATCCGGGTTTGCAGACTGCTATGTTAGCAGGCAGCCGGGTTTACAGGCAGCCGGGTTTGCAGGCAGCTAGCTCTACAGGCAGCCAGGTTTGCACCCAGTCGGGTTTACAGGCAGCCGGGTTTGCAGGCAGCTGGGTTTGCATGCAACAGGTTTTGCAGACTGCTGGGTTTACAGGCAGCCGGTTTTACAGGCAGCTGGGTTTACAGGCAGCCTTGTTTACAGGCAGCCTGGCTTACCGGCAGCTGGGTTTACAGGCAGCCAGGTTTACAGGCAGCCTTGTTTACAGGCAGCCTTGTTTGCAGGCAGCCTTGTTTACTGGCAGCCTGGCTTGCAGGCAGCCGTGTTTACAGGCAACCTGGCTTACAGGCAGCCGGGTTTTGCAGGCAGCCGGGTTTACAGGCAGCCGGGTTTGCAGGCAGCTGGGTTTACGGGCAGCCGGATTTACAGGCAGCCGGGCTTACAGGCAGCCTTGTTTACAGGCAGCCTGGCATACAGACAGCCGGGTTTGCAGGCAGCCGGGTTTACAGGCAGCCGTGTTTGCAGGACACCTGGCTTACAGGCAGCCGGGTTTGCAGGCAGCCGGGTTTACAGGCAGCCGGGTTTACAGGCAGCCGTGTTTACAGGCAACCTTGTTCACAGGCAACCTGGCTTACAGACAGCCGTGTTTGCAGGCAACCTGGCTTACACACAGCCAGATTTACAGGCAGCCGGGTTTACAGGCAGCCGGGTTTGCAGGCAGCCGGGTTTACAGGCAGCCGGGTTTGCAGACTGCTGGGTTTGCAGGCAGCCGGGTTTGCAGGCAGCCGGGTTTACAGGCAGCCGGGTTTGCAGACTGCTGGGTTTGCAGGCAGCCGGGTTTGCAGGCAGCCGGGTTTACAGGCAGGCGGGTTTGCAGGCAGCTAGCTTTACAGGTAGCCGGGTTTGCACCCAGTCGGGTTTACAGGCAGCCGGGTTTGCAGACTGCTGGGTTTGCATGCAACAGGTTTTGCAGACTGCTGGGTTTACAGGCAGCCGGTTTTACAGGCAGCTGGGTTTACAGGCAGCCTTGTTTACAGGCAGCCTGGCTTACCGGCAGCTGGGTTTACAGGCAGCCGGGTTTACAGGCAGCCTTGTTTACAGGCAGCCTTGTTTACAGGCAGCCTTGTTTGCAGGCAGCCTTGTCTACAGGCAGCCTGGCTTGCAGGAAGCCGTGTTTACAGGCAACCTGGCTTACAGGCAGCCGGGTTTTGCAGGCAGCCGGGTTTACAGGCAGCCGGGTTTGCAGGCAGCTGGGTTTACGGGCAGCCGGATTTACAGGCAGCCGGGCTTACAGTCAGCCTTGTTTACAGGCAGCCTGGCATACAGACAGCCGGGTTTACAGGCAGCCGTGTTTGCAGGAAACCTGGCTTACAGGCAGCCGGGTTTGCAGGCAGCCGGGTTTACAGGCAGCCGGGTTTACAGGCAGCCGTGTTTACAGGCAGCCTTGTTCACAGGCAACCTGGCTTACAGACAGCCGTGTTTGCAGGCAACCTGGCTTACACACAGCCAGATTTACAGGCAGCCGGGTTTACAGGCAGCCTTGTTCACAGGCAATCTGGCTTACAGACAGCCGGGGTTGCAGGCAACCTGGCTTACAGGCAGCCGTATTTACAGGCAGCCGGGTTTTTAGGCAGCCGGGTTTGCAGGCAGCCGGGTTTACAGGCAGACGGGTTTACAGACTGCTGGGTTTGCAGGCAGCTGGGTTTGCAGGCGGCCGGGTTTACAGGCAGCCGGGTTTACAGGCAGCCGGGTTTGCAGACTGCTGGGTTTGCAAGCAGCCAGGTTTGCAGGCAGCCGGGTTTACAGGCAGCCGGGTTTACTGGCAGCCAGGTTTGCAGACTGCTGGGTTAGCAGGCAGCTGGGTTTACAGGCAGCCTGGTTTGCAGGCAGCTGGGTTTATAGGCAGTCGGGTTTGCAGCCAGCCGGGTTTACAGGCAGCCGGGTTTGCAGACTGCTGGGTTTGCAGGCAGCCGGGTTTGCAGGCAGCCGGGTTTACAGGCAGCCGGGTTTGCAGGCAGCTAGCTTTACAGGCAGCCGGGTTTGCACCCAGTCGGGTTTACAGGCAGCCGGGTTTGCAGGCAGTTGGGTTTGCAGGTAGCCGGGTTGGCAGGCAGCTGGGTTTACAGGCAGCCGGATTTGCAGGCTGCTGGGTTTGCAGGCAGGCGGGTTTGCAGGCAGCCGGGTTTACAGGCAGCCGGGTTTTGCAGGCAGCTAGCTTTACATGCGGCCGGGTTTGCAGCCAGCTGGGTTTACAGGCAGCCGGGTTTACAGGCAGCCGGGTTTGCAGACTGCTGGGTTTGCATGCAGCCGGGTTTGCAGACTGCTGGGTTTACAGGCAGCCGGGATTACAGGCAGCCGGGTTTACAGGCAGCCTTGTTAACAGGCAGCCTGGCTTACCGGCAGCTGGGTTTACAGGCAGCCGGGTTTACAGGCAGACGTGTTTACAGGAAACCTGGCGTACAGGCAGCCGGGTTTGCAGGCAGCCGGGTGTACAGGAAACCTGGCTTACAGGCAACCTGGCTTACACACAGCCAGATTTACAGGCAGCCGGGTTTACAAGCAGCCTTGTTCACAGGCAATCTGGCTTACAGACAGCCGGGGTTGCAGGCAACCTGGCTTACACACAGCTAGATTTACAGGCAGCCGGGTTTACCTGCAGCCTTGTTCACAGGCAATCTGGCTTACAGACAGCCGGCGTTGCAGGCAACCTGGGTTACAGGCAGCCGGATTTACAGGCAGCCGGGTTTTTAGGCAGCCGGGTTTGCAGGCAGCCGGGTTTACAGGCAGCCGGGTTTGCAGACTGCTGGGTTTGCAGGCAGCCGGGTTTGCAGGCGGCCGGGTTCACAGGCAGCCGGGTTTACAGGCAGCCGGGTTTGCAGACTGCTGGGTTAGCAGGCAGCCGGGTTTACAGGAAGCCGGGTTTGCAGGCAGCTGGGTTTACAGGCAACCGGGTTTAGGGCAGCCGGGTTACCAGGTAGCCAGGCTTACAGGCAACCGTGTTTGCAGGCAGCCGAGTTTGCAAGCAGCCGGGCTTGCACGCAGCCGGATTTACAGGCAGCCGGGTTTGCAGACTGCTGGGTTTCCAGGCAGCCGGGTTTGCAGGCAGCTGGGTTTACAGGCAGCCTTGTTTACAGGCAGCCTGGCTTACAGACAGCCGGGTTTGCTACAGCTGGGTTTACATACTTCTGGGTTTACAGGCAGCCGGGTTTAAAGGCAGCCGACTTTACAGACAGGCGGACTTGCAGGCAGCCGGGCTTACAGGCAGTCAGGTTTACAGGAAACCGGGTTTACAGGCAGTCGGGGTTACAGGCAGCCATGTATACAGGCAGCCTGGCTTACAGACAGCCGGGTTTGCAGGCAGCCGGGTTTACAGGCAGCCGTGTTTACAGGCAACCTGGCTTACAGGCAGCCGAGTTTGCAGGCAGCCGGGTTTACAGACAGCCGGGTTTACAGGCAGCCGTGTTTACAAGCAGCCTTGTTCACAGGCAACCTGGCTTACAGACAGCCGGGTTTGCTACAGCTGGGTTTACATACTTCTGGGTTTACAGGCAGCCGGGTTTAAAGGCAGCCGACTTTACAGACAGGCGGACTTGCAGGCAGCCGGGCTTACAGGCAGTCAGGTTTACAGGAAACCGGGTTTACAGGCAGTCGGGGTTACAGGCAGCCATGTATACAGGCAGCCTGGCTTACAGACAGCCGGGTTTGCAGGCAGCCGGGTTTACAGGCAGCCGTGTTTGCAGGCAACCTGGCTTACAGGCAGCCGAGTTTGCAGGCAGCCGGGTTTACAGACAGCCGGGTTTACAGGCAGCCGTGTTTACAAGCAGCCTTGTTCACAGGCAACCTGGCTTACAGACAGCCGGGTTTGCTACAGCTGGGTTTACATACTTCTGGGTTTACAGGCAGCCGGGTTTAAAGGCAGCCGACTTTACAGACAGGCGGACTTGCAGGCAGCCGGGCTTACAGGCAGTCAGGTTTACAGGAAACCGGGTTTACAGGCAGTCGGGGTTACAGGCAGCCTTGTTTACAGGCAGCCTGGCTTACAGGCACCCGGCTTTGCAGGCAGCTGGGTTTGCACGCTGCCGGGTTTACAGACAGCCGGGTTTGCAGACTGCTGGGTTTATAGGCAGACGGGTTTGCAGGCAGCCGGGTTTACAGGCAGCCTGGCTTACAGGCACCCGGGTTTGCAGGCAGCTGGGTTTGCAGACTGCTGGATTAGCAGACTGGCGGATTTGCAGGCAGCCGGGTTTACAGGCAGCCGGGTTTGCAGACTGCTGTGTTTACAGGCAGCCGGGTTTGCAGGCATCCGGGTTTGCAGACTGCTGGGTTTGCATGCAGCCGGGTTTGCAGGCAGCTGGGTTTACAGGCAGCCTTGTTTACAGGCAGCTTGGCTTACAGGCCCTCGGGTTTGCAGGCAGCTGGGTTTGCAGACTGCTGGATTTGCAGGCAGCCGGGTTTGCAGGCAGCCGGTTTTGCAGGCAGCTAGGGTTACAGGCAGCCGGGTTTGCAGACTGCCGGGTTTGCAGGCAGCCGGTTTTGCAGGCAGCCGGGTTTAGAGGCAGCCGGGTTTGCAGAATGCTGAGTTTCCATGCAGCCGGGTTCGCAGGCAGCTGGGTTTACAGGCAGCCTTGTTTACAGGCAGCCTTGCTTACAGGCCCCCGGTTTGCAGGCAGCCGGGTTTAGAGGCAGCCGGGTTTGCAGAATGCTGGGTTTGCATGCAGCCGGGTTTGCAGGCAGCTGGGTTTACAAGCAGCCTTGTTTACAGGCAGCCTGGCTTACAGGCCCCCGAGTTTGCAGGCAGCTGGGTTTGCAGACTGCTGGATTTGCAGACTGCTGGGTTTTCAGGTAGCTGGGTTTACAGTCAGCCGGGTTTACAGGCAGCCGGGTTCTAGGACTGCTGGATTTGCAGACTGCCGGGTTTGCAGGCAGCCGGGTTTGCAGGCAGCTTGGTTTGCAGACTGCTGGATTTGCAGACTGCCGGGTTTGCAGGCAGCCGGGTTTAGAGGCAGCCGGGTTTGCAGAATGCTGGGTTTGCATGCAGCCGGGTTTGCAGACTGCTGTGTTTACAGGCAGCCGGGTTTGCAGGCAGCCGGGTTTGCAGACTGCTGGATTTGCAGACTGCCGGGTTTGCAGGCAGCCGGGTTTGCAGGCAGCTAGGTTTGCAGACTGCTGGATTTGCAGACTGCCGGGTTTGCAGGCAGCCGGGTTTAGAGGCAGCCGGGTTTGCAGAATGCTGGGTTTGCATGCAGTAGGGTTTGCAGACTGCTGGGTTTACAGGCAGCCGCGTTTACAGGCAGCCGGGTTTACAGGCAGCCTTGTTTACTGGCAGCCTGGCTTACAGTCACCCGGGTTTGCAGGCAGCTGGGTTTGCAGACTGCTGGATTTGCAGGCAGCCGGGTTTGCAGGCAGCCGGGTTTACAGGCAGCCGGGTTTGCAGGCTGCTGGGTTTGCAGGCAGCCGGGTTTGCAGATTGCTGGATTAGCAGACTGCTGAGTTTTCAGGTAGCTGGGTTTACAGTCAACCGGGTTTACAGGCAGCCGGGTTCGCAGGCAGCCGGGTTTACAGGCAGCCGGGTTTGCAGACTGCTGGGTTTGCAGCAGCCGGGTTTGCAGGCAGCCGGGTTTGCAGGCAGCCGAGTTTGCAGACAGCTAGCTTTACAGAAAGCCGGGTTTGCAGGCAGCCGGGTTTGCAAGCTGTCGGGTTTACAGGCAGCCGGGTTTGCAGCCAGCCGGGTTCACAGCCAGCCGGGTTTACAGGCAGCCGGGTTTGCAGGTAGCCTGGTTCACAGCCAGCTGGGTTTGCAGGTATCCGGGTTCACAGCCAGTTGGGTTTACAGGCAGCCGGGTTTACAGGCAGCCGGGTTTAGAGGCAGCCGGGTTTGCAGAATGCTGGGTTTGCATGCAGCCGGGTTTGCAGACTGCTGGGTTTACAGGCAGCCGGGTTTGCAGACTGCTGGGTTTGCAGGCAGCCGGGCTTACAGGCAGCCGGTTTTGCAGGCAGCTGGGTTTACAGGCATTCTGGTTTGCAGGCAGCTGGGTTTATAGGCAGCCAGGTTTGCAGCCAAACGGGTGTACAGGCAGCCGGAATTGCAGGCAGCCGGGTTCACAGGCAGCCGGGTTCACAGGCAGCCGGGTTCACAGGCAGCCGGGTTTACAGGCAGCCTTGTTTACTGGCAGCCTGGCTTACAGTCACCCGGGTTTGCAGGCAGCTGGGTGTGCAGACTGCTGGATTTGCAGGCAGCCGGGTTCGCAGGCAGCTGTGTTTACAGTCAGCCGGGTTTACAGGCAGCCGGATTCGCAGGCAGCCGGGTTTACAGGCAGCCGGGTTTGCAGACTGCTGGGTTTGCAGGCAGCCGGGTTTGCAGGCAGCCGGGTTTGCAGGCAGCTTGGTTTGCAGGCAGCTAGCCTTACAGGCAGCCGGGTTTGCAGGCAGCCGGGTTTGCACGCTGCCGGGTTTACAGGCAGCCGGGTTTGCAGACTGCTAGGTTTATAGGCAGCCGGGTTTGCAGGCAGCCGGGTTTACAGGCAGCCTGGCTTACAGGCACCCGGGTTTGCAGGCAGCTGGGTTTGCAGACTGCTGGATTTGCAGGCAGCCGGGTTTGCAGGCAGCTGGGTTTACAGGCAGCCGGGTTTGCAGGCTGCTGGGTTTGCAGGCAGCCGGGTTTGCAGGCAGCCGGATTTACAGGCAGCCGGATTTTCAGGTAGCCGGGTTCACAGCCAGCTGGGTTTGCAGGTAGCCGGGCTTACAGGCAGACGGGTTTGCAGGCTGCTGGGTTTGCAGCCAGCCGGGTTTGCAGGCAGCCGGATTTACAGGCAGCTGGGTTTGCAGGCAGCCGGGTTTGCAGGCAGCTAGGTTTACAGGCAGCCGGGTTTGCAGACTGCTGTGTTTACAGGCAGCCGGGTTTGCAGGCAGCCTTGCTTACAGGCCCCCGGGTTTGCAGGCAGCCGGTTTTGCAAGCAGCCGGGTTTAGAGGCAGCCGGGTTTGCAGAATGCTGGGTTTGCACGCAGCCGGGTTTGCAGGCAGCTGGGTTTACAGGCAGCCTTGTTTACAGGCAGCCTGGCTTACAGGCCCCCGGGTTTGCAGGCAGCTGGGTTTGCAGACTGCTGGATTTGCAGACTGCTGGGTTTTCAGGTAGCTGGGTTTACAGTCAGCCGGGTTTACAGGCAGCCGGGTTCGCAGGCAGCCGGGTTTGCAGACTGCTGGGTTTGCATGCAGCCGGGTTTAGATGCAGTCGGGTTTGCAGCTAGCCAGGTTTAAAGGCAGCCGGGTTTACAAGCAGCCGAGTTTAGAGACAGCCGGGTTTGCAGAATGCTAGGTTTGCATGCAGCCGGGTTTACAGACTGCTGGGTTTACAGGCAGCCGGGTTTACAGGCAGCCAGGTTTACAGGCAGCCTTGTTTACAGGCAGCCTGGCTTACAGGCACCCGGCTTTGCAGGCAGCTGGGTTTGCACGCTGCCGGGTTTACAGGCAGCCGGGTTTGCAGACTGCTGGGTTTATAGGCAGACGGGTTTGCAGGCAGCCGGGTTTACAGGCAGCCTGGCTTACAGGCACCCGGATTTGCAGGCAGCTGGGTTTGCAGACTGCTGGATTTGCAGACTGTCGGGTTTGCAGGCAGCCGGGTTTACAGGCAGCCGGGTTTGCAGAATGCTGTGTTTACAGGCAGCCGGGTTTGCAGGCAGCCGGGTTTGCAGACTGCTGGGTTTGCATGCAGCCGGGTTTGCAGGCAGCTGGGTTTACAGGCAGCCTTGTTTACAGGCAGCCTGGCTTACAGGCCCCCGGGTTTGCAGGCAGCTGGGTTTGCAGACTGCTGGATTTGCAGGCAGCCGGGTTTGCAGGTAGCTGGGTTTACAGTCAGCCGGGTTTACAGGCAGCCGGGTTCGCAGGCAGCCGGGTTTACAGGCAGCCGGGTTTGCAGACTGCAGGGTTTGCAGCAGCCGGGTTTGCAGGCAGCCGGGTTTGCAGGCAGCCGAGTTTGCAGGCAGCTAGCTTTACAGGCAGCCGGGTTTGCAGGCAGCCGGGTTTGCAAGCTGCCGGGTTTACAGACAGCCGGGTTTGCAGACTGCTGGGTTTATAGGCAGCCGGGTTTGCAGGCAGCCGGGTTTACAGGCAGCCGGGTTTGCAGGCTGCTGGGTTTGCAGGCAGCCGGGTTTGCAGATTGCTAGATTTGCAGACTGCTGGGTTTTCAGGTAGCTGGGTTTACAGTCAGCCGGGTTTACAGGCAGCCGGGTTCGCAGGCAGCCGGGTTTACAGGCAGCCGGGTTTGCAGACTGCAGGGTTTGCAGCAGCCGGGTTTGCAGGCAGCCGGGTTTGCAGGCAGCCGAGTTTGCAGGCAGCTAGCTTTACAGGCAGCCGGGTTTGCAGGCAGCCGGGTTTGCAAGCTGCCGGGTTTACAGACAGCCGGGTTTGCAGACTGCTGGGTTTATAGGCAGCCGGGTTTGCAGGCAGCCGGGTTTACAGGCAGGCGGGTTCGCAGCCAGCCGGGTTTGCAGGCAGCTAGCTTTACATGCAGCCGGGTTCGCAGCCAGCTGGGTTTACAGGCAGCTGGGTTTGCAGGCAGCTAGCTTTACATGCAGCCGGGTTTGAAGCACGCCGGGCTTACAGGCAGCCGGGTTTACAGGCAGCCAGGTTTGCAGAATGCTGGGTTTGCATGCAGCCGGGTTTGCAGGCAGCTAGGTTTACAGGCAGCCGGGTTTGCAGACTGCCGGGTTTGCAGGCAGCCGGTTTTGCAGGCAGCCGGGTTTAAAAGCAGCCGGGTTTGCAATTTGCTGAGTTTCCATGCAGCCGGGTTTGCAGGCAGCCGGTTTTGCAGGCAGCCGGGTTTAAAAGCAGCCGGGTTTGCAATTTGCTGAGTTTCCATGCAGCCGGGTTGGCAGGCAGCTGGGTTTACAGGCAGCCTTGTTTACAGGCAGCCTTGCTTACAGGCCCCCGGGTTTGCAGGCAGCCGGGTTTTCAGAATGCTGGGTTTGCATGCAGCCGGGTTTGCAGGCAGCTGGGTTTGCAGACTGCTGGATTTGCAGACTGCTGGGTTTTCAGGTAGCTGGGTTTACAGTCAGCCGGGTTTACAGGCAGCCGGGTTCGCAGGCAGCCGGGTTTGCAGGCAGCCGGGTTTACAGGCAGCCGGGTTTGCAGACTGCTGTGTTTACAGGCAGCCGGGTTTGCAGGCAGCCGGGTTTGCAGACTGCTGGATTTGCAGACTGCCGGGTTTGCAGGCAGCCGGGTTTGCAGGCAGCTGGGTTTGCAGACTGCTGGATTTGCAGACTGCCGGGTTTGCAGGCAGCCGGGTTTGCAGGCAGCCGAGTTTGCAGGCAGCTAGCTTTACAGGCAGCCGGGTTTGCAGGCAGCCGGGTTTGCAAGCTGCCGGGTTTACAGACAGCCGGGTTTGCAGACTACTGGGTTTATAGGCAGCCGGGTTTGCAGGCAGCCGGGTTTACAGGCAGCCGGGTTCGCAGCCAGCCGGGTTTGCAGGCAGCTAGCTTTACATGCAGCCGGGTTCGCAGCCAGCTGGGTTTACAGGCAGCTGGGTTTGCAGGCAGCTAGCTTTACATGCAGCTGGGTTTGAAGCACGCCAGGCTTACAGGCAGCCGGGTTTACAGGCAGCCAGGTTTGCAGAATGCTGGGTTTGCATGCAGCCGGGTTTGCAGGCAGCTAGGTTTACAGGCAGTCGGGTTTGCAGACTGCCGGGTTTGCAGGCAGCCGGTTTTGCAGGCAGCCGGGTTTAAAAGCAGCCGGGTTTGCAATTTGCTGAGTTTCCATGCAGCCGGGTTTGCAGGCAGCTGGGTTTACAGGCAGCCTTGTTTACAGGCAGCCTTGCTTACAGGCCCCCGGGTTTGCAGGCAGCCGGGTTTAGAGGCAGCCGGGTTTTCAGAATGCTGGGTTTGCATGCAGCCGGGTTTGCACGCAGCTGGGTTTACAGGCAGCCTTGTTTACAGGCAGCCTGGCTTACAGGCCCCCGAGTTTGCAGGCAGCTGGGTTTGCAGACTGCTGGATTTGCAGACTGCTGGGTTTTCAGGTAGCTGGGTTTACAGTCAGCCGGGTTTACAGGCAGCCGGGTTCGCAGGCAGCCGGGTTTGCAGGCAGCCGGGTTTACAGGCAGCCGGGTTTGCAGACTGCTGTGTTTACAGGCAGCCGGGTTTGCAGGCAGCCGGGTTTGCAGACTGCTGGATTTGCAGACTGCCGGGTTTGCAGGCAGCCGGATTTACAGGTAGCCGGGTTTGCAGACTGCTGGGTTTGCAGCAGCCGGGTTTGCAGGAAGCCGGGTTTGCAGGCAGCCGAGTTTGCAGGCAGCTAGCTTTACAGGCAGCCGGGTTTGCAGGCAGCCGGGTTTGCAAGCTGCCGGGTTTACAGACAGCCGGGTTTGCAGACTGCTGGGTTTATAGCCAGCCGGGTTTGCAGGCAGCCGGGTTTCCAGGCAGCCGGGTTTACAGGCAGCCGGGTTCGCAGCCAGCCGGGTTCACAGGCAGCCGGGTTTACAAGCAGCCGGGTTTGCAGGTAGCCTGGTTCACAGCCAGGTGGGTTTGCAGGTAGCCGGGTTCACAGCCAGTTGGGTTTACAGGCAGCCGGGTTTACAGGCAGCCGGGTTTAGAGGCAGCCGGGTTTGCATTATGCTGGGTTTGCATGCAGCCGGGTTTGCAGACTGCTGGGTTTACAGGCAGCCGGGTTTGCAGACTGCTGGGTTTGCAGGCAGCCGGGCTTACAGGCAGCCGGGTTTGCAGGCAGCTGGGTTTACAGGCATTCTGGTTTGCAGGCAGCTGGGTTTATAGGCAGCCAGGTTTGCAGCCAAACGGGTGTACAGGCAGCCGGAATTGCAGGCAGCCGGGTTTGCAGACTACTGGGTTTACAGGCAGCCGGGTTTATAGGCATCCGGGTTAACAGGCAGCCGGGTTTGCAGGCAGCTAGCGTTACAGGCAGCCGAGTTTGAAGGCAGCCGGGTTTGCAGACTGCTGGGTTTGCAGGCAGCCGGGTTTACAGGCAGCCGGGTTTACAGGCAGCCGGATTTGCAGAGTGCTGGGTTTGCAGCCAGCCGGGTTTACAGGCAGCCGGGTTTACAGGCAGCCGGGTTTAGAGGCAGCCGGGTTTGCAGAATGCTGGGTTTGCATGCAGCAGGGTTTGCAGGCAGCTGGGTTTACAGGCAGCCTTGTTTACAGGCAGCCTGGCTTACAGGCCCCCGGGTTTGCAGGCAGCTGGGTTTGCAGACTGCTGGATTTGCAGACTGCTGGGTTTTCAGGTAGCTGGGTTTACAGTCAGCCGGGTTTACAGGCAGCCGGGTTCGCAGGCAGCCGGGTTTGCAGACTGCTGGGTTTGCATGCAGCCGGGTTTAGATGCAGTCGGGTTTGCAGCTAGCCAGGTTTAAAGGCAGCCGGGTTTACAAGCAGCCGAGTTTAGAGACAGCCGGGTTTGCAGAATGCTAGGTTTGCATGCAGCCGGGTTTACAGACTGCTGGGTTTACAGGCAGCCGGGTTTACAGGCAGCCAGGTTTACAGGCAGCCTTGTTTACAGGCAGCCTGGCTTACAGGCACCCGGCTTTGCAGGCAGCTGGGTTTGCACGCTGCCGGGTTTACAGGCAGCCGGGTTTGCAGACTGCTGGGTTTATAGGCAGACGGGTTTGCAGGCAGCCGGGTTTACAGGCAGCCTGGCTTACAGGCACCAGGGTTTGCAGGCAGCTAGGTTTGCAGACTGCTGGATTTGCAGGCAGCCGGGTTTGCAGGCAGCCGGGTTTACACACAGCCGGGTTTGCAGACTGCTGTGTTTACATGCATTCGGGTTTGCAGCCAGCCGGGTTTACAGGCAGCCGGGTCTACAGGCAGCCTTGTTTACAGGCAGCCTGGCTTACAGGCACCCGGGTTTGCAGGCAGCCGGTTTTGCAAGCAGCCGGGTTTAGAGGCAGCCGGGTTTGCAGAATGCTGGGTTTGCACGCAGCCGGGTTTGCAGGCAGCTGGGTTTACAGGCAGCCTTGTTTACAGGCAGCCTGGCTTACAGGCCCCCGAGTTTGCAGGCAGCTGGGTTTGCAGACTGCTGGATTTGCAGACTGCTGGATTTGCAGACTGCTGGGTTTTCAGGTAGCTGGGTTTACAGTCAGCCGGGTTTACAGGCAGCCGGGTTCGCAGGCAGCCGGGTTTACAGGCAGCCGGGTTTGCAGGCAGCCGGGTTTACAGGACACTGGGTTTGCAGACTGCTGGATTTGTAGACTGCCGGGTTTGCAGGCAGCCGGGTTTACAGGCAGCCGGGTTTGCAGACTGCTGTGTTTACAGGCAGCCGGGTTTGCAGGCAGCGGGTTTGCAGACTGCTGGGTTTGCACGCAGCCGGGTTTGCAGGCAGCTGGGTTTACAGCTAGCAGGGTTTACAGGCAGCCTGGCTTACAGGCCCCCGAGTTTGCAGGCAGCTGGGTTTGCAGACTGCTGGATTTGCAGACTGCTGGATTTGCAGACTGCTGGGTTTTCAGGTAGCTGGGTTTACAGTCAGCCGGGTTTACAGGCAGCCGGGTTCGCAGGCAGCCGGGTTTACAGGCAGCCGGGTTTGCAGGCCCCCGAGTTTGCAGGCAGCTGGGTTTGCAGACTGCTGGATTTGCAGACTGCTGTGTTTACAGGCAGCCGGGTTTGCAGGCAGCCGGGTTTGCAGACTGCTGGATTTGCAGACTGCCGGGTTTGCAGGCAGCCGGGTTTGCAGGCAGCTGGGTTTGCAGACTGCTGGATTTGCAGACTGCCAGGTTTGCAGGCAGCCGGGTTTAGAGGCAGCCGTGTTTGCAGAATACTGGATTTGCATGCAGCCGGGTTTGCAGGCAGCTGGGTTTACAGGCAGCCTTGTTTACAGGCAGCCTGGCTTACAGGCCCCCGAGTTTGCAGGCAGCTGGGTTTGCAGACTGCTGGATTTGCAGAATGCTGAGTTTGCATGCAGCCCGGTTTGCAGATTGCTTGGTTTACAGGCAGCCGGGTTTACAGGCAGCCAGGTTTACAGGCAGCCTTGTTTACAGGCAGTCTGGCTTACAGGCACCCGGGTTTGCAGGCAACTGGGTTTGCAGACTGCTGGATTTGTAGACTGCCGGGTTTGCAGGCAGCCGGGTTTACAGGCAGCCGGGTTTGCAGACTGCTGTGTTTACAGGCAGCCGGGTTTGCAGGCAGCGGGGTCGCAGACTGCTGGGTTTGCATGCAGCCGGGTTTACATGCAGTCGGGTTTGCAGCTAGCCGGGTTTACAGGCAGCCGGGTTTACAGGCAGCCGAGTTTAGAGGCAGCCGGGTTTGCAGAATGCTAGGTTTGCATGCAGCCGGGTTTGCAGACTGCTGGGTTTACAGGCAGCCGGGTTTACAGGCAGCAAGGTTTACAGGCAGCCTTGTTTACAGGCAGCCTGGCTTACAGGCACCCGGCTTTGCAGGCAGCTGGGTTTGCACGCTGCCGGGTTTACAGGCAGCCGGGTTTGCAGACTGCTGGGTTTATAGGCAGACGGGTTTGCAGGCAGCCGGGTTTACAGGCAGCCTGGCTTACAGGCACCCGGGTTTGCAGGCAGCTGGGTTTGCAGACTGCTGTATTTGCAGACTGCCGGGTTTGCAGGCAGCCGGGTTTACAGGCAGCCGAGTTTGCAGACTGCTGTGTTTACAGGCAGCCGGGTTTGCAGACTGCTGGGTTTGCATGCAGCCGGGTTTGCAGGCAGCTGGGTTTACAGGCAGCCTTGTTTACAGGCAGCCTGGCTTACAGGCTCCCGGGTTTGAAGGCAGCTGGGTTTGCAGACTGCTGGATTTGCAGGCAGCCGGGTTTGCAGGCAGCCGGTTTTGCAGGCAGCCGGGTTTAGAGGCAGCCTGGCTTACAGGCACCCGGGTTTGCAGGCAGCTGGGTTTGCAGACTGCTGTATTTGCAGACTGCCGGGTTTGCAGGCAGCCGGGTTTACAGGCAGCCGAGTTTGCAGACTGCTGTGTTTACAGGCAGCCGGGTTTGCAGACTGCTGGGTTTGCAAGCAGCCGGGTTTGCAGGCAGCTGGGTTTACAGGCAGCCTTGTTTACAGGCAGCCTGGCTTACAGGCTCCCGGGTTTGAAGGCAGCTGGGTTTGCAGACTGCTGGATTTGCAGGCAGCCGGGTTTGCAGGCAGCCGGGTTTGCAGGCAGCCGGGTTTGCAGGCAGCCGAGTTTGCAGGCAGCTAGCTTTACAGGCAGCCGGGTTTGCAGGCAGCCGGGTTTGCAAGCTGCCGGGTTTACAGACAGCCGGGTTTGCAGACTGCTGGGTTTATAGGCAGCAAAATTTGCAGGCAGCCGGGTATGCAGGCAGCCGGGTTTACAGGCAGCCGGGTTTGCAGGCAGCTAGCTTTACATGAAGCCGGGTTTGCAGCACGCCGGGCTTACAGGCAGCCGGGTTTACAGCAGCCAGGTTTGCAGAATGCTGGGTTTGCATGCAGCCGGGTTTGCAGGCAGCTAGGTTTACAGGCTGCCTTGTTTACAGGCAGCCTGGCTTACAGGCCCCCGGGTTCGCAGGCAGCTGGATTTGCAGACTGCTGGATTTGCAGACTGCTGGGTTTTCAATAACTGGGTTTACAGGCAGCCGGGTTTACAGGCAGCCGGGTTCGTAGGCAGCCGGGTTTACAGGCAGCCGGGTTTGCAGACTGCTGGGTTTGCAGGCAGCCGGGTTTTCAGGCAGCCGGTTTTGCAGGCAGCCGGGTTTACAGGCAGCCGGGTGTGCAGGCAGCTAGCTTTACAGGCAGCCGGGTTTGCAGGCAGCCGATTTTGCACGCTGGCGGGTTTACAGGAAGCCGGGTTTGCAGACTGCTGGGTTTATAGGCAGCCGGGTTTGCAGGCAGCCGGGTTTGCAGGCAGCCGGGTTTACAGGCAGCCGGGTTTACAGGCAGCTGGTTTTACAGGCAGCCGGGCTTACAGGCAGCCGGTCTTACAGGCAGCTGGGCTTACAGGCAGCCGGGTTTGCAGGCAGCCGGGTTTTCAGGCAGCCGGGTTTACAGGCAGCCGTGTTTGAACGCAGCCGGGTTTACCGGCAGCCGGGTTTGCAGACTGCTGGTTTTGCAGGCAGCCGGGTTTGCAGACTGCTGGGTTTACAGGCATCCGGGTTTACAAGCAGCCGGGTTTACAGGCAGCCGTGTTTACAGGCAGCCTTGTTTACAGGCAGGCTGGCTTACAGGCAGCCGGGTTTGCAGACTGCTGGGTTTACAGGCAGCCGGGTTTACAGGTAGCCGGGTTTGCAGGCAGCCGGGCTTTCAGGCAGCCGGGTTTGCAGGCAGCTGGGTTTACAGGCAGGCTGGTTTGCAGGCAGCTGGGTTTATAGGCAGCCAGGTTTGCAGCCAAACGGGTGTACAGGCAGCCGGGTTTGCAGGCAGCCGGGTTTGCAGACTGCTGTGTTTACAGGCAGCCGGGCTTACAGGCAGCTGGGTTTTCAGACTGCTGGATTTGCAGACTGCTGGGTTTTCAAGTAGCTGGGTTTACAGTCAGCCGGGTTTGCAGAATGCTGGGTTTGCATGCAGCCGGGTTTGCAGGCAGCTGGATTTACAGGCAGCCTTGTTTACAGGCAGCCTGGCTTACAGGCCCCCGGGTTCGCAGGCAGCCGGGTTTGCAGGCTGCTGGGTTTGCAGCCAGCCGGGTTTGCAGGCAGCCGGATTTACAGGCAGCCGGGATTGCAAGTAGCCGGATTTACAGCCAGCAGGGTTTGCAGGTAGCCGGGTTTGCAGGCTGCCGGGTTCACAGGCAGCTGGGTTTACAGGCAGCAGGGTTTGCAGGCAGCTGGGTTTGCAGGCAGCCGGGTTTGCAGGCAGCTAGGTTTACAGGCAGCCGGGTTTGCAGACTGCTGTGTTTACAGGCAGCCGGGTTTGCAGGCAGCCTTGCTTACAGGCCCCCGGGTTTGCAGGCAGCCGGTTTTGCAAGCAGCCGGGTTTAGAGGCAGCCGGGTTTGCAGAATGCTGGGTTTGCACGCAGCCAGGTTTGCAGGCAGCTGGGTTTACAGGCAGCCTTGTTTACAGGCAGCCTGGCTTACAGGCCCCCGAGTTTGCAGGCAGCTGGGTTTGCAGACTGCTGGATTTGCAGACTGCTGGATTTGCAGACTGCTGGGTTTTCAGGTAGCTGGGTTTACAGTCAGCCGGGTTACAGGCATCCGGGTTCGCAGGCAGCCGGGTTTACAGGCAGCCGGGTTTGCAGGCAGCCGGGTTTACAGGCAGCCGGGTGTGCAGACTGCTGTGTTTACAGGCAGCCGGGTTTGCAGGCAGCCGGGTTTGCAGACTGCTGGATTTGCAGACTGCCGGGTTTGCAGGCAGCCGGGTTTGAAGGCAGCTGGGTTTGCAGACTGCTGGATTTGCAGACTGCCAGGTTTGCAGGCAGCCGGGTTTAGAGGCAGCCGGGTTTGCAGAATACTGGATTTGCATGCAGCCGGGTTTGCAGGCAGCTGGGTTTACAGGCAGCCTTGTTTACAGGCAGCCTGGCTTACAGGCCCCCGAGTTTGCAGGCAGCTGGGTTTGCAGACTGCTGGATTTGCAGAATGCTGAGTTTGCATGCAGCCCGGTTTGCAGACTGCTTGGTTTACAGGCAGCCGGGTTTACAGGCAGCCAGGTTTACAGGCAGCCTTGTTTACAGGCAGTCTGGCTTACAGGCACCCGGGTTTGCACGCTGCCGGGTTTACAGGCAGCCGGGTTTGCAGACTGCTGGGTTTATAGGCAGACGCGTTTGCAGGCAGCCGGGTTTACAGGCAGCCTGGCTTACAGGCACCCGGGTTTGCAGGCAGCTGGGTTTGCAGACTGCTGTATTTGCAGACTGCCGGGTTTGCAGGCAGCCGGGTTTACAGGCAGCCGGGTTTGCAGACTGCTGTGTTTACAGGCAGCCGGGTTTGCAGACTGCTGGGTTTGCATGCAGCCGGGTTTGCAGGCAGCCTGGCTTACAGGCCCCCGGGTTTGAAGGCAGCTGGGTTTGCAGACTGCTGGATTTGCAGGCAGCCGGGTTTAGAGGCAGCCGGGTTTGCAGAATGCTGGGTTTGCATGCAGCCGGGTTTGCAGGCAGCTGGATTTACAGGCAGCCTTGTTTACAGGCAGCCTGGCTTACAGGCCCCCGGGTTCGCAGGCAGCTGGATTTGCAGACTGCTGGATTTGCAGACTGCTGGGTTTTCAATAACTGGGTTTACAGGCAGCCGGGTTTACAGGCAGCCGGGTTCGCAGGCAGCCGGGTTTACAGGCAGCCAAGTTTACAGGCAGCCTTGTTTACAGGCAGCCTGCCTTACAGGCCCCCGGGTTTGCAGGCAGCTGGGTTTGCAGACTGCTGGATTTGCAGACTGCTGGGTTTTCAGGTAGCTGGGTTTACAGTCAGCCGGGTTTACAGGCAGCCGGGTTCGCAGGCAGCCGGGTTTACAGGCAGCCGGGTTTGCAGACTACTGTGTTTACAGGCAGCCGGGTTTGCAGGCAGCCGGGTTTGCAGACTGCTGGGCTTGCAGGCAGCCGGGTTTACATGCAGCCGGGTTTGCAGCCAGCCGGGTTTACAGGCAGCCGGGTTTACAGGCAGCCGGGTTTAGAGGCAGCCGGGTTTGCAGAATGCTGGGTTTGCATGCAGCCGGGTTTGCAGACTGCTGGGTTTACAGGCAGCCGGGTTTGCAGACTGCTGGGTTTGCAGGCAGCCGGGGTTACAGGCAGCAGGGTTTGCAGGCAGCTGGGTTTACAGGCAGGCTGGTTTGCAGGCAGCTGTGTTTATAGGCAGCCAGGTTTGCAGCCAAACGGGTGTACAGGCAGCGGGGTTTGCAGGCAGCCGGGTTTGCAGACTGCTGGGTTTGCAGGCAACCGGGTTTATAGGCATCCGGGTTAACAGGCAGCCGGGTTTGCAGGCAGCTAGCGTTACAGGCAGCCGGGTTTGAAGGCAGCCGGGTTTGCAGACTGCTGGGTTTGCAGGCAGCCGGGTTTACAGGCAGCCGGGTTCGCAGGCAGCCGGGTTTACAGGCAGCCGGGTTTGCAGACTACTGTGTTTACAGGCAGCCGGGTTTGCAGGCAGCCGGGTTTGCAGACTGCTGGGTTTGCAGGCAGCCGGGTTTACATGCAGCCGGGTTTGCAGCCAGCCGGGTTTACAGGCAGCCGGGTTAACAAGCAGCCGGGTTTAGAGGCAGCCGGGTTTGCAGAATGCTGGGTTTGCATGCAGCCGGGTTTGCAGGGAGCTGCGTTTACAGGCAGCCTTGTTTACAGGCAGCCTGGCTTACAGGCCCTCGGGTTTGCAGGCAGCTGGGTTCGCAGACTGCTGGATTTGCAGACTGCTGGGTTTTCAGGTAGCTTGGTTTACAGTCAGCCGGGTATACAGGCAGCCGGGTTCGCAGGCAGCCGGATTTACAGGCAGCCGGGTTTGCAGACTGCTGAGTTTGCAGGCAGCCGGGTTTGCAGGCAGCCGGGTTTGCAGGTAGCCGGGTTCACAGGCAGCAGGGCTTGCACACTGCTGGGTTTGCAGACTGCTGTGTTTACAGGCAGCTAGCTTTACATGCAGTCGGGTTTGCAGCCAGCCGGGTTTACAGGCAGCCGGGTTTACAGACAGCCGGGTTTAGAGGCAGCCGGGTTTGCAGAATGCTGGGTTTGCATGCAGCCGGGTTTCCAGGCAGCTGGGTTTACAGGCAGCCTTGTTTACAGGCAGCCTGGCTTACAGGCCCCCGGGTTTGCAGGCAACTGGATTTGCAGACTGCTGGATTTGCAGACTGCTGGGTTTTCAGTAACTGGGTTTATAGTCAGCCGGGTAAACAGGCAGCCGGGTTCGCAGGCAGCCGGGTTTGCAGGCAGCTGGGTTTGCAGACTGCCGGCATTGCAGGCAGCCGGGTTTATAGGCAGCTGGGTTAACAGGCAGCTGGGTTTGCAGGCAGCTGGATTTGCAGGCAACCGGGTTTGCAGGCAGCTGAGTTTAAAGGCAGCCGGGGTTACAGGCAGCAGTGTTTATAGGCAGCTGGGTTTACAGGCAGCCGGCCTTATAGGCAGCTGGGTTTGCAGACTGCTGGGTTTGCAGGCAGCCGGGTTTGCAGGCAGCCGAGTTTACAGGCAGCCGGGTTTGAAGGCAGCCGGGTTTGCAGACTGCTGGGTTTGCAGGCAGCCGGGTTTACAGGCAGCCGGGTTCGCAGGCAGCCGGGTTTACAGGCAGCCGGGTTTGCAGACTACTGTGTTTACAGGCAGCCGGGTTTGCAGGCAGCCGGGTTTGCAGACTGCTGGGTTTGCAGGCAGCCGGGTTTACATGCAGCCGGGTTTGCAGCCGGGTTTGCAGCCAGCCGGGTTTACAGGCAGCCGGGTTTACAAGCAGCCGGGTTTAGAGGCAGCCGGGTTTGCAGAATGCTGGGTTTGCATGCAGCCGGGCTTGCAGGCAGCTGCGTTTACAGGCAGCCTTGTTTACAGGCAGCCTGGCTTACAGGCCCTCGGGTTTGCAGGCAGCTGGGTTCGCAGACTGCTGGATTTGCAGACTGCTGGGTTTTCAGGTAGCTTGGTTTACAGTCAGCCGGGTATACAGGCAGCCGGGTTCGCAGGCAGCCGGGTTTACAGGCAGCCGGGTTTGCAGACTGCTGAGTTTGCAGGCAGCCGGGTTTGCAGGCAGCCGGGTTTGCAGGTAGCCGGGTTCACAGGCAGCAGGGCTTGCAGACTGCTGGGTTTGCAGACTGCTGTGTTTACAGGCAGCTAGCTTTACATGCAGTCGGGTTTGCAGCCAGCCGGGTTTACAGGCAGCCGGGTTTACAGACAGCCGGGTTTAGAGGCAGCCGGGTTTGCAGAATGCTGGGTTTGCATGCAGCCGGGTTTGCAGGCAGCTGGGTTTACAGGCATCCTTGTTTACAGGCAGCCTGGCTTACAGGCCCCCGGGTTTGCAGGCAGCTGGATTTGCAGACTGCTGGATTTGCAGACTGCTGGGTTTTCAGTAACTGGGTTTACAGTCAGCCGGGTATACAGGCAGCCGGGTTCGCAGGCAGCCGGGTTTGCAGGCAGCTGGGTTTGCAGACTGCCGGCATTGCAGGCAGCCAGGTTTATAGGCAGCTGGGTTAACAGGCAGATGGGTTTGCAGGCAGCTGGGTTTGCAGGCAACCGGGTTTGCAGGCAGCTGAATTTAAAGGCAGCCGGGGTTACAGGCAGCAGGGTTTATAGGCAGCTGGGTTTACAGGCAGCCGGCCTTACAGGCAGCTGGGTTTGCTGACTGCTGGGTTTGCAGGCAGCCGGGTTTGCAGGCAGCTGAGTTTACAGGCAGCCGGGTGTAGAGGCAGCCGGGTTTACAGGCAGCCGGGTTTACAGGCAGCCGTGTTTACAAACAGCCGTGTTTAAGGAAGGCCTTGTTTACAGGCAACCTGGCTTACAGCCAGCCGGGTTTGCAGGCAGCTGGGTTTGCAGACTGCTGTGTTATCAGGCAGCCGGGTTTACAGGCAGCAGGGTTTACAGGCAGCTAGGTTTACAGGCAGCCGGGCTTGCAGACTGCTGGGTTTACAGGCAGCCGGGTTTAGAGGCAGCCGGGTTTACAGGCAGCCGGGTTTACAGGCAGCCGTGTTTACAAACAGCCGTATTTACAGAAGGCCTTGTTTACAGGCAACCTGGCTTACAGGCAGCCGGGCTTACAGGCAGCTGGGTTTGCAGACTGCTGGGTTTACAGGCAGCCGGGTTTACAAGCAGCTGGGTTTACAGACAGCCGGGCTTACAGGCAGCTGGGTTTGCAGACTGCTGGGTTTGCAGGCAGCCGGGTTTACAGGCAGCTGGGTTTACAGGCAGCCGGGCTTACAGGCAGCCGGTCTTACAGGCAGCTGGGCTTACAGGCAGCCGGGTTTGCAGGCAGCCGGGTTTTCAGGCAGCCGGGTTTACAGGCAGCCATGTTTGAACGCAGCCGGGTTTACAGGCAGCCGGGTTTGCAGACTGCTGGTTTTGCAGGCAGCCGGGTTTGCAGACTAATGGGTTTACAGGCATCCGGGTTTACAAGCAGCCGGGTTTACAGGCAGCCGTGTTTACAGGCAGCCTTGTTTAAGGCAGGCTGGCTTACAGGCAGCCGGGTTTGCAGACTGCTGGGTTTACAGGCAGCCGGGTTTACAGGTAGCCGGGTTTGCAGGCAGCCGGGCTTTCAGGCAGCTGGGTTTACAGGCAGCCAGGTTTGCAGCCAAACGGGTTTACAGGCAGCCGGGTTTGCAGGCAGCCGGGTTTGCAGACTGCTGGGTTTGCACGCAGCCGGGTTTACAGGCAGCCGGATTTGCAGACTGCCGGGTTTGCAGACAGCCGGGTTTATAGGCAGCCGGATTAACAGGCAGCCGGGTTTGCAGGCAGCTGGGTTTGCAAGCAGCCGGGTTTACAGGCAGTCGGGTTTGCAGACTGCTGGGTTTGCAGGCAGCCGGGTTTGCAGACTGCTGGGTTTGCAGGCAGCCAGGTTTGCAGGCAGCTGAGTTTACAGGCAGCCGGGTGTAGAGGCAGCCGGGTTTACAGGCAGCCGGGTTTACAGGCAGCCGTGTTTACAAACAGCCGTGTTTAAGGAAGGCCTTGTTTACAGGCAACCTGGCTTACAGCCAGCCGGGTTTGCAGGCAGCTGGGTTTGCAGACTGCTGTGTTATCAGGCAGCCGGGTTTACAGGCAGCAGGGTTTACAGGCAGCTAGGTTTACAGGCAGCCGGGCTTGCAGACTGCTGGGTTTACAGGCAGCCGGGTTTAGAGGCAGCCGGGTTTACAGGCAGCCGGGTTTACAGGCAGCCGTGTTTACAAACAGCCGTGTTTACAGAAGGCCTTGTTTACAGGCAACCTGGCTTACAGGCAGCCGGGTTTGCAGGCAGCAGGGTTTGTAGGCAGCTGGGTTTCCAGGCAGCCGTGTTTACAGGCAGCCTTGTTTAAGGCAGGCTGGCTTACAGGCAGCCGGGTTTGCAGACTGCTGGGTTTACAGGCAGCCGGGTTTACAGGTAGCCGGGTTTGCAGGCAGCCGGGCTTTCAGGCAGCTGGGTTTACAGGCAGCCAGGTTTGCAGCCAAACGGGTTTACAGGCAGACGAGTTTGCAGGCAGCTGGGTTTGCAGCCAGTCGGGTTTGCAGGCAGCTGGATTTACAGGCAGCCGGGTTTGCAAGTAGCCGGATTCACAGCCAGCTGGGTTTGCAGGTAGCCGGGTCCACAGCCAGTTGGGTTTACAGGCAGCCGGGTTTGCAGGCTGCTGGGTTCGCAGACTGCTGGATTTGCAGACTGCTGGGTTTTCAGGTAGCTGGGTTTACAGTCAGCCGGGTATACAGGCAGCCGGGTTCGCAGGCAGCCGGGTTTACAGGCAGCCGGGTTTGCAGACTGCTGGGTTCGCAGGCAGCCGGGTTAGCAGGCAGCCGGGTTTGCAGGTAGCCGGGTTCACAGGCAGCCGGGCTTGCAGACTGCTGGGTTTGCAGACTGCTGTGTTTACAGGCAGCTAGCTTTACATGCAGTCGGGTTTGCAGCCAGCCGGGTTTACAGGCAGCCGGGTTTGCAGACTGCTGGGTTTATAGGCAGCCGGGTTTGCCGGCAGCCGGGTTTACAGGCAGCCTGGCTTACAGGCACCCGGGTTTGCAGGCAGCTGGGTTTGCAGACTGCTGGATTTGCAGGCAGCCGGGTTTGCAGGCAGCTGGGTTTACAGGCAGCCGGGTTTGCAGGTTGCTGGGTTTGCAGGCAGCCGGCTTTGCAGCCAGCCGGATTTACAGGCAGCCGGGTTTGCAGGTAGCCGGGTTCACAGCCAGCTGGGTTTGCAAGTATCCGGGCGTACAGGAAGAGGGGTTTGCAGGCAGCTGGGTTTGCATCCAGCCGGGTTTGCAGGCAGCTGGATTTACAGGCAGCCGGGTTTGCAAGTAGCCGGATTCACAGCCAGCTGGGTTTGCAGGTAGCCGGGTCCACAGCCAGTTGGATTTACAGGCAGCCGGGTTTGCAGGCTGCTGGGTTTGCAGGCAGCCGGGTTTGCAGGCAGCCGGGCTTACAGGCAGACGGGTTTGCAGGCAGCTGGGTTTTCAGACTGCTGGATTTGCAGACTGCTGTGTTATCAGGCAGCCGGGTTTACAGGCAGCAGGGTTTACAGGCAGCTGGGTTTACAGGCAGCCGGGCTTGCAGACTGCTGGGTTTACAGGCAGCCGGGCTTAGAGGCAGCCGGGTTTACAGGCAGCCGGGTTTACAGGCAGCCGTGTTTACAAACAGCCGTGTTTACAGAAGGCCTTGTTTACAGGCAACCTGGCTTACAGGCAGCCGGGCTTACAGGCAGCTGGGTTTGCAGACTGCTGGGTTTACAGGCAGCCGGGCTTGCAGACTGCTGGGTTTACAGGCAGCCGGGTTTAGAGGCAGCCGGGTTTACAGGCAGCCGGGTTTACAGGCAGCCGTGTTTACAAACAGCCGTGTTTACAGAAGGCCTTGTTTACAGGCAACCTGGCTTACAGGCAGCCGGGCTTACAGGCAGTTGGGTTTGCAGACTGCTGGATTTGCAGACTGCTGGGTTTTCAGTAACTGGGTTTACAGTCAGCCGGGTTTACAGGCAGCCGGGTTTACTGGCAGCTGGGTTTACAGTCAGCCGGGCTTACAGGCAGCTGGGCTTAAAGGTAGCCGGGTTTGCAGGCAGCCGGGCTTTCAGGCAGCCGGGTTTACAGGCAGCCGTGTTTGAACGCAGCCGGGTTTACAGGCAGCTGGGTTTGCAGACTGCTGGGTTTGCATGCAGCAGGGTTTACAGGCAGCTGGGTTTACAGGCAGCCGGGCTTACAGGCAGCCGGGCTTACAGGCAGCTGGGTTTACAGGCAGCCGGGTTTGCAGGCAGCCGGGTTTACAGGCAGCCAGGTTTGCAGGCTGCTAGCTTTACAGGCAGCTGGGTTTGCAGGCAGCCGGGTTTGCACGCAGCCGGGTTTGCACGCAGCCGGGTTTACAGGCAGCCGGGTTTGCAGACTGCTGAGTTTGCAGGCAGCCGGGTTTGCACACTGCTGGGTTTACAGGCAGCCGGGTTTTCAGGCAGCCGGGTTTACAGGCAGCCGGGTTTACAGGCAGTCTTGTTTACAGGCAGCCTGGCTTACAGGCAGCCGGGTTTGCAGACTGCCGGGTTTGCAGGCAGCCGGGTTTACAGGCAGCCGGGTTTGCAGACTGCTGGGTTTATAGGCAGCCGGGTTTGCAGGCAGCTGGGTTTGCAGGCAGCCGGGTTTACAGGCAGCCGGATTAGCAGGCTGCTAGCTTTACATGCAGCCGGGTTCGCAGCCAGCTGGGTTTACAGGCAGCCGGGTTTACAGGCAGCCAAGTTTACAGCCAGCCTTGATAACAGGCAGCCTGGCTTACAGGCCCCCGGGTTTGCAGGCAGCTGGGTTTGCAGACTGCTAAATTTGCAGACTGCTGGGTTTTCAGGTAGCTGGGTTTACAGTCAGCCGGGTTTACAGGCAGTCGGGTTCGCAGGCAGCCGGGTTTACAGGCAGCCGAGTTTGCAGACTGCTGTGTTTACAGGCAGCCGGGTTTGCAGGCAGCCGGATTCACAGCCAGCTGGGTTTGCAGGTAGCCGGGTCCACAGCCAGTTGGGTTTACAGGCAGCCGGGTTTACAGGCAGCCGGGTTTGCAGGCAGCCGGGTTTTCAGCCAGCCGGGTTTGCAGGCAGCTGGGTTTACAGGCAGGCTGGTTTGCAGGCAGCTGGGTTTATAGGTAGTCAGGTTTGCAGCCAAACGGGTTTACAGGCAGCATAGTTTGCAGGCAGCCGGGTTTGCAGACTGCTGGGTTTGCAAGCAGGCGGGTTTACAGGCAGCCGGGTTTGCAGACTGCCGGGTTTGCAGGCAGCCGGGTTTATAGGCAGCCGGATTAACAGGCAGCCGGGTTTGCAGGCAGCTGGGTTTGCAGGCAGCCGGGTTTACAGGCAGCCGGGTTTGCAGACTGCTGGGTTTGCAGGCAGCCGGGTTTGCAGACTGCTGGGTTTGCAGGCAGCCAGGTTTGCAGGCAGCTGAGTTTACAGGCAGCCGGGTTTACAGGCAGCAGGATTTACAGGCAGCTGGGTTTACAGGCAGCCGGGCTTACAGGCAGCTGGGTTTACAGGCAGCCTTGTTTACAGGCAGCCTGGCTTACAGGCAGCCGGGTTTGCAGACTGCTGGGTTTACAGGAAGCCGGGCTTGCAGACTGCTGGGTTTGCAGGCAGCCGGGTTTGCAGGCAGCCGGGTTTACAGGCAGCCGGGTTTGCAGACTGCTGGGTTTGCAGGCAGCTGAGTTTACAGGCAGCCGGGCTTACAGGCAGCCGGGCTTACAGGCAGCTGGGTTTACAGGCAGCCTTGTTTACAGGCAGCCTGGCTTACAGGCAGCCGGGTTTGCAGACTGCTGGGTTTGCAGGCAGCCGGGTTTGCAGGCAGCTGAGTTTACAGGCAGTCAGGTTTACAGGCAGCAGGGTTTACAGGCTGCTGGGTTTACAGGCAGCCGGGCTTACAGCCAGCCGGGTTTGCAAGCAGCCGGGTTTACAAGCATACGGGTTTGGAGACATCTGGGTTTACAGGCAGCCGGGTTTGCAGACTGCTGGGTTTGCAGGCAGCCGGGTTTGCAGACTGCTAGTTTTACAGGCAGCCTGGTTTACAGGCAGCCGGGTTTACAGTCAGCCGGGTTTACAGGCAGCCTTGTTTACAGACAGCCTGGCTTACAGGCAGCCGGGTTTGCAGACTGCTGGGTTTACGGGAAGCCGGGCTTGCAGACTGCTGGGTTTGCAGGCAGCCGGGTTTGCAGGCAGCTGAGTTTTCAGGCAGCCGGGTTTACAGGCAGCAGGGTTTACAGGCAGCTGGGTTTACAGGCAGCTGGGTTTACAGGCAGCCGGGTGTAGAGGCAGCCGGGTTTGCAGGCAGCTGGGTTTGCAGGCAGCCGGGTTTGCAGGCAGCCGGGTTTACAGGCAGCCGGGTTTGCAGACTGCTGTGTTTACAGGCAGCCGGGTTTGCAGGCAACCGGGTTTGCAGGCAGCTGGGTTTGCAGCAGCCGGTTTGCAGGCAGCCGGGTTTACAGGCAGCCGGGTTTGCAGACTGCTGTGTTAACAGGCAGCCGGGTTTGCAGGCAGCCGGGTTTGCAGACTGCTGGGTTTGCAGGCAGCCTGGTTTGCAGGCAACCGGGTTTGCAGGCAGCTGGGTTTGCAGGCAGCCGGGTTTGCAGGCAGCTGGGTTTGCAGGCAGCTGGGTTTGCAGGCAGCCGGGTTTGCACGCAGCCGGGTTTGCACGCAGCCGGGTTTACAGGCAGCCGGGTTTGCAGACTGCTGAGTTTGCAGGCAGCCGGGTTTGCACACTGTTGGGTTTACAGGCAGCCGGGTTTTCAGGCAGCCGGGTTTGCAGGCAGCTGGGTTTGCAGGCAGCCGGGTTTACAGGCAGCCGGGTTTGCAGACTGCTGGGTTTGCAGGCAGCCGGGTTTGCAGACTGCTGGGTTTGCAGGCAGCCAGGTTTGCAGGCAGCTGAGTTTACAGGCAGCCGGGTTTACAGGCAGCAGGATTTACAGGCAGCTGGGTTTACAGGCAGCCGGGCTTACAGGCAGCTGGGTTTACAGGCAGCCTTGTTTACAGGCAGCCTGGCTTACAGGCAGCCGGGTTTGCAGACTGCTGGGTTTACAGGAAGCCGGGCTTGCAGACTGCTGGGTTTGCAGGCAGCCGGGTTTACAGGCAGCCGGATTAGCAGGCTGCTAGCTTTACAGGCACCCGGGTTTGCAGGCAGCTGGGTTTGCAGACTGCTGGATTTGCAGACTGCTGGGTTTGCAGGTAGCTGGGTTTACAGGCAGCCGGGTTTGCAGGCAGCCGGGTATACAGACTGCTGTGTTTACAGGCAGCCGGGTTTGCAGGCAGCCGGGTTTGCAGACTGCTGGGTTTGCAGGCAGCCGAGTCTACATGCAGTCGGGTTTGCAGCCAGCCAAGTTAACAGGCAGCCGGGTTTACAGGCAGCCTTGTTTACAGGCAGCCTTGTTTACAGGCAGCCTGGCTTACAGGCACCCAGTTTGCAGGCAGCTGGTTTGCAGACTGCTGGGTTTGCAGGTAGCTGGGTTTACTGGCAGCCGGGTTTACAGGCAACCGGGTTTGCAGGCAGCTGCGTTTGCAGGCAGCCTGGTTTGCAGGCAGCAGGGTTTACAGGCAGCCGGGTTTGCAGACTGCTGTGTTTGCAGTCAACCGGGTTTGCAGGCAACCGGGTTTGCAGGCAGCTGGGTTTGCAGGCAGCCGGGTTTGCAGGCAGCCGGGTTTGCAGGCAGCCGGGTTTACAGGCAGCCGGGTTTGCAGGCAGCTAGCTTTACAGGCAGCCGGGTTTGCAGGCAGCCGGGTTTACAGGCAGCTTTGTTAACAGGCAGCCTGGCTTACAGGCACCCGGGTTTGCAGGCAGCTGGGTTTGCAGACTGCTGGATTTGCAGGTAGCTGGGTTTACAGGCAGCCGGGTTTATAGGCAACCGGGTTTGCAGGCAGCTGGGTTTGCAGGCAGCCGGGTTTGCAGGCAGCCGCGTTTACAGGCAGCCGGTTTTGCAGACTGCTGTGTTTACAGACAGCCGGGTTTGCAGCCAACCGGGTTTGCAGGCAGCTGGGTTTGCAGGCAGCCGGGTTTGCAGGCAGCCGGGTTTACAGGCAGCCGGGTTTGCAGCCAGCCGGGTTTACAGGCAGCCGGGTTTGCAGACAGCCGGGTTTACAGGCAGCCGGGTTTACAGGCAGCCTTGTTTACAGGCAGCCTGGCTTACAGGCACCCGGGTTTGCAAGCAGCTGGGTTTGCAGACTGCTGGATTTGCAGATTGCTGGGTTTGCAGACTGCTGGGTTTACAGGCAGCCGGGTTTACAGGCAGCCAGGTTTACAGGCAGCCAGGTTTACAGGCAGCCTTGTTTACATGCAGCCTGGCTTACAGGCACCCGAGTTTGGAGGCAGCTGAGTTTGCAGACTGCTGGATTTGCATACTGCTGTGTTTACAGGCAGCCGGGTTTGCAGGCAACCGGGTTTGCAGGCAGCTGGGTTTACAGGCAGCCTTGTTGACAGCCAGCCTGGCTTACAGGCACCCGGGTTTGCAGGCAGCTGGGTTTGCAGACTGCTGCATTTGCAGACTGCTGGGTTTGCAGGTAGCTGGGTTCACAGGCAGCCGGGTCTACAGGCATTCGGGTTCGCAGGCAGCTGGGTTTGCAGGCAGCCGTGTTTACAGGCAGCCGGGTTTGCAGGCAACTAGCTTTACAGGCAGCCGGGTTTGCAGGCAGCCGGGTTTACAGGCAACCAGGTTTGCATGCAGCTGGGTTTGCAGGCAGCCATGTTTGCAGACAGCCGGGTTTACAGGCAGCCGGGTTTGCAGACTGCTGTGTTTACAGGCAGCCGGGTTTGCAGACTGCTGGGATTGCAGGCAGCCGGGTTTATATGCAGCCGGGTTTGCAGCCAGCCGGGTTCACAGGCACCCGGGTTTACAGGCAGCCGGGTTTAGAAGCAGCCGGGTTTGCAGAATGCTGGGTTTGCATGCAGCCTGGTTTGCAGACTGCTCGGTTTACACGCAGCCGGGTTGACAGGCAGCCAGGTCTACAGGCAGCCTTGTTTACAGGCAGCCTGCCTTACAGGCACCCGGGTATGCAGGCAGCTGGGTTTGCAGACTGCTGGATTTGCAGACTGCTGGGTTTGCAGGTAGCTGGGTTTACAGGCAGCCGGGTTTACAGGCAGCCGGGTTTACAGGCAGCCGGGTTTGCAGGCAGCCGGGTTTACAGGCAGCCGGGTTTAGGGGCAGCTGGGTTCGCAGGCAGCCGGGTTTGCAGCCAGCCGGGTTTGCAAAATGCTGGGTTTGCATGCAGCCGGGTTTACAGGCAGCCGGGTTTACAGGCAGCCGGGTTTACAGGCAGCCGGGTTTGCAGACTGCTGGATTTACAGACTGCTGGGTTTGCAGGTAGCTGGGTTTACAGGCAGCCTTGTTTACAGGCAGCCTGGCTTTCAGGCACCCGGGTTTGCAGGCAGCTGGGTTTGCAGACTGCTGGATTTGCAGGCTGCTGGGTTTGCAGGTAGCTGGGTTTACAGGCAGCCGGGTTTACAGGCAGCTGGGTTTACATGCAGTCGGGTTTGCAGCCAGCCGGGTTTGCAGGCAGCCGGGTTTACAGGCATTCGGGTTTGCAGACTGCTGTGTTTACAGGCAGCCGGGTTTGCAGGCAACCGGGTTTGCAGGCAGCTGGGGTTGCAGGCAGCCGGGTTTGCAGGCAGCCGGGTTTACAGGCAGCCGGGTTTGCAGACTGCTGTGTTCACAGGCAGCCGGGTTAACAGGCAACCGGGTTTGCAGGCAGCGGGGTTTGCAGGCAGCCTGGTTTGCAGGCAGCCGGGTTTACAGGCAGCCGGGTTTACAGGCAACCCGGTTTGCAGGCAGCTGGGTTTGCAGGCAGCCGGGTTTGCAGGCAGCCGCGTTTAAAGGCAGCCGGGTTTGCAGACTGCTGTGTTTACAGGCAGCCGGGTTTGCAGGCAACCGGGTTTGCAGGCAGCTGGGTTTGCAGGCAGCAGGGTTTGCAGGCAGCCGGGTTTACAGGCAGCCGGGCTTGCAGCCAGCCGATTTTACAGGCAGCCGGGTTAACAGGCAGCCTTGTTTACAGGCAGTCGGCTTACAGGCACCCGGGTTTGCAGGCAGCTGGGTTTGCAGGCAGCCGGGTTTGCTGGCAGCCGGGTTTACAGACTGCTATGTTTACAGGCAAACGGGTTTGCAGGCAGCCGGGTTTGCAGACTGCTGGGTTTGCAGGTGCCGGGTTTACATGCAGTCGGGTTTGCAGCCAGCCGGGTTTACAGGCAGCCGGGTTTACAGGCAGCCTTGTTTACAGGCAACCTGGCTTACAGGCACCTGGGTTTGCAAGCAGCTGGGTTTGCAGACTACTGGATTTGCAGACTGCTGGGTTTGCAGACTGCTGGAGTTACAGGCAGCCGGGTTTACAGGCAGCCAGGTTTACAGGTAGCCAGGTTTAAAGGCAGCCTTGTTTACATGCAGCCTGGCTTACAGGCACCCGAGTTTGCAGGCAGCTGGGTTTGCAGACTGCTGGATTTGCAGACTGCTGTGTTTACAGGCAGCCGGGTTTGCAGGCAACCAGGTTTGCAGGCAGCTGGGTTTGCAGGCAGCCGGGTTTGCAGGCAGCCGGGTTTACACACAGCCGGGTTTGCAGACTGCTGTGTTTACAGGCAGCCGGGTTTACATGCAGTCGGGTTTGCAGCCAGCCGGGTTTACAGGCAGCCGGATTTACAGGCAGCTTTGTTGACAGCCAGCCTGGCTTACAGGCACCCGGGTTTGCAGGCAGCTGGGTTTGCAGACTGCTGTGTTTACAGGCAGCCGGGTTTGCAGGCAGCCGGGTTTGCAGCCTGCTGGGATTGCAGGCAGCCGGGTTTACATGCAGCCGGGTTTGCAGCCAGCCGGGTTTACAGGCAGCTGGGTTTGCAGGCAGCCATGTTTGCAGGCAGCCGGGTTTATAGGCAGCCGGGTTTGCAGACTGCTGTGTTTACAGCCAGCCGGGTTTGCAGGCAGCCGGGTTTGCAGACTGCTGGGATTGCAGGCAGCCGGGTTTACATGCAGCCGAGTTTGCAGCCAGCTGGGTTTACAGGCACCCGGGTTTACATGCAGCCGGGTTTAGATGCAGCCGGGTTTGCAGAATGCTGGGTTTGCATGCAGCCGGGTTTCCAGACTGCTGGGTTTACATACAGCCGGGTTGACAGGCAGCCAGGTCTACAGGCAGCCTTGTTTACAAACAGCCTGCCTTACAGGCACCCGGGTTTGCAAGCAGCTGGGTTTGCAGACTGCTGGATTTGCAGACTGCTGGGTTTGCAGATAGCTGGGTTTACAGGCAGCAGGGTTTACAGGCAGCCGGGTTTACAGGCAGCCGGGTTGGCAGGCAGCCGGGTTTACAGGCAGCCGGATTTACAGTCAGCCGGGTTTGCAGGCAGCTAGCTTCACATGCAGCCGGGTTTGCAGCCAGCCGGATTTGCAGACTGCTGGATTTGCAGACTGCTGGGTTTGCAGACTGCTGGGTTTGCAGCCAGCCGGGTTTGCAAAATGCTGGGTTTGCATGCAGCCGGGTTTACAGGCAGCCGGTTTTGCAGACTGCTGGATTTACAGACTGCTGGGTTTGCAGGTAGCTGGGTTTACAGGCAGCCGTGTTTACAGGCAGCCTGGCTTACAGGCACGCGGGTTTGCAGGCAGCTGGGTTTGCAGACTGCTGGATTCGCAGGCTGCTGGGTTTGCAGGTAGTTAGGTTTACAGGCAGCCGGGTTTAGGGGCAGCTGGGTTCGCAGGCAGCCGGGTTTGCAGCCAGCCGGGTTTGCAAAATGCTGGGTTTGCATGCAGCCGGGTTTACAGGCAGCCGGGTTTGCAGACTGCTGGATTTGCAGACTGCTGGGTTTGCAGGTAGCTGGGTTTACAGGCAGCCTTGTTTAGAGGCAGCCTGGCTTACAGGCACCCGGGTTTGCATGCAGCTGGGTTTGCAGACTGCTGGATTTGCAGGCTGCTGGGTTTGCAGGTAGTTGGGTTTACAGGCAGCCGGGTTTACAGGCAGCCGGGGTTACATGCAGTCGGGTTTGCAGCCAGCCGGGTTTACAGGCATTCGGGTTTGCAGACTGCTGTGTTCACAGGCAGCCGGGTTTGCAGGCAACCGGGTTTGCAGGCAGGTGGGTTTACAGGCAGCCGGGTTTGCATGCAGCCGGGTTTACAGGCAGCCGGGTTTTCAGACTGCTGTGTTTACAGGCAGCCGGGTTTGCAGGCAGCCGGGTTTGCAGACTGTTGGGTTTGCAGGCAGCCGGGTTTACATGCATTAGGGTTTGCAGCCAGCCGGGTTTACAGGCAGCCGGGTTTACAGGCAGCCTTGTTTACAGGCAGCTTGCCTTACAGGCACCCGGGTTTGCAGGCAGCTGGGTTTGCAGACTGCTGGATTTGCAGGCTGCTGGGTTTGCAGGTAGTTGGGTTTACAGGCAGCCGGGTTTACAGGCAGCCGGGGTTACATGCAGTCCGGTTTGCAGCCAGCCGGGTTTACAGGCATTTGGGTTTGCAGACTGCTGTGTTTACAGGCAGCCGGGTTTGCATGCAACCGGGTTTGCAGGCAGGTGGGTTTGCAGGCAGCCGGGTTTGCAGGCAGCCGGGTTTGCTGGCAGCCGGGTTTACAGACTGCTATGTTTACAGGCAGCCGGGTTTGCAGGCAGCCGGGTTTGCAGACTGCTGGGATTGCAGGCAGCCGGGTTTACATGCAGTCGGGTTTGCAGCCAGCCGGGTTTACAGGCAGCCGGGTTGACAATAAGCCTTGTTTACAGGCAGCCTGGCTTACAGGCACCCGGGTTTGCAGGCAGCTAGGTTTGCAGACTGCTGGATTTGCAGACTGCTGGGTTTGCAGACTGCTGGGTTTACAGGCATCCGGGTTTACAGGCAGCCAGGTTTACAGGCAGCCTTGTTTACAGGCAGCCTGGCTTACAGGCACCCGGGTTTGCAGGCAGCTTGGTTTGCAGACTGCTGGATTTGCAGACTGCTGTGTTTACAGGCAGCCGGGTTTGCAGGCAACCGGGTTTGCAGGCAGCTGGGTTTGCAGGCAGCCGGGTTTGCAGGCAGCCGGGGTTACACACAGCCGGGTTAGCAGACTGCTGTGTTTACAGGCAGCCGGGTTTACATGCAGTCGGGTTTGCAGCTAGCCGGGTTTACAGGCAGCCGGGTTTACAGGCAGCCTCTTTGACAGCCAGCCTGGCTTACAGGCGCCCGGGTTTGCAGGCAGTTGGGTTTGCAGACTGCTGCATTTGCAGACTGCTGGGTTTGCAGACTGCTGGGTTTACAGGCAGCCAGGTTTACAGCCAGCCAGGTTTACAGGCAGCCAGGTTTACAGGCAGCCTTCTTTACAGGCAGCCTGGCTTACAGGCACCCGAGTTTGCAGGCAGCTGGGTTTGCAGACTGCTGGATTTGCAGACTGCTAAGTTTACAGGCAGCCGGGATTGCAGGCAACCGGGTTTGCAGGTAGCTAGGTTTACAGGCAGCCGGGTTTACAGGCAACCGGGTTTGGAGGCAGCTGGGTTTGCAGGCAGCCGGGTTTTCAGGCAGCCGGGTTTACTCGCAGCTGGGTTTGCAGACTGCTGTGTTTACAGGCAGCCGGGTTTGCAGGCAGCCGGGTTTACAGGCAGCCGGGTATGCAAAATGCTGGGTTTGCATGCAGCCGGGTTTACAGGCAGCCGGGTTCTTAGACTGCTGTGTTCACAGGCAGCCGGGTTCGCAGGCAACCGGGTTTGCAGCAAGCTGGGTTTGCAGGCAGCCGGGTTTGCAGGCAGCCGGGTTTGCAGGCAGCCGGGTTTACACACAGCCGCGTTTGCAGACTGCTGTGTTTACATGCAGTCGGGTTAGCAGCCAGCCGGGTTTACAGGCAGCCGGGTCTATAGGCAGCCTTGTTTACAGGCAGCCTGGCTTACAGGCACCCGGGTTTGCAGGCAGCTGGGTTTGCAGACTGCTGGATTTGCAGACTGATGGGTTTGCAGGTAGCTGGGTTTACAGGCAGCCGGGTTTACAGGAAACCGGGTTTGGAGGCAGCTGGGTTTGTAGGAAGCCGGGTTTTCAGGCAGCCGGGTTTACAGGCAGCCGGGTTTGCAGACTGCTGTGTTTACAGGCAGCCGGGTTTGCAGGCAGCCGGGTTTGCAGGCAGCCGGGTTTGCAAAATGCTGGGTTTGCATGCAGCCGGGTTTGCAGACTGCTGGGTTTAAAGGCAGCCGGGTTTACAGGCAGCCAGGTTTACCGGCAGCCTTGTTTACAGGCAGCCTGGCTTAAAGACACCAGGGTTTGCAGGCAGCTGGGTTTGCAGACTGCTGGATTTGCAGACTGCTGGGTTTGCAGGTAGCTGGGTTTACAGGCAGCCTTGTTTACAGGCAGCCTGGCTTACAGGCACCCGGGTTTGCAGGCAGCTGGGTTTGCAGACTGCTGGGTTTGCAGACTGCTGGATTTGCAGGTAGCTGGGTTTACAGGCAGCCGGGTTTACAGGCAACCGGGTTTGCAGCCAGCCGGGTTAACAGGCAGCCGGGTCTACAGGCAGCCTTGTTTACAGGCAGCCTGGCTTACAGGCACCCGAGTTTGCAGGCAGCTAGGTTTGCAGACTGCTGGATTTGCAGACTGCTGGGTTTGCAGACTGCTGGTTTTACAGGCAGCCGGATTTACAGTCAGCCGGGTTTTCAGGCAGCTAGCTTCACATGCAGCCGGGTTTGCAGCCAGCCGGATTTGCAGACTGCTGGATTTGCAGACTGCTGGGTTTGCAGACTGCTGGGTTTGCAGCCAGCCGGGTTTGCAAAATGCTGGGTTTGCATGCAGCCGGGTTTACAGGCAGCCGGTTTTGCAGACTGCTGGATTTACAGACTGCTGGGTTTGCAGGTACCTGGGTTTACAGGCAGCCGTGTTTACAGGCAGCCTGGCTTACAGGCACGCGGGTTTGCAGGCAGCTGGGTTTGCAGACTGCTGGATTCGCAGGCTGCTGGGTTTGCAGGTAGTTAGGTTTACAGGCAGCCGGGTTTAGGGGCAGCTGGGTTCGCAGGCAGCCGGGTTTGCAGCCAGCCGGGTTTGCAAAATGCTGGGTTTGCATGCAGCCGGGTTTACAGGCAGCCGGGTTTACAGGCAGCCGGGTTTGCAGACTGCTGGATTTACAGACTGCTGGGTTTGCAGGTAGCTGGGTTTACAGGCAGCCTTGTTTAGAGGCAGCCTGGCTTACAGGCACCCGGGTTTGCATGCAGCTGGGTTTGCAGACTGCTGGATTTGCAGGCTGCTGGGTTTGCAGGTAGTTGGGTTTACAGGCAGCCGGGTTTACAGGCAGCCGGGGTTACATGCAGTCGGGTTTGCAGCCAGCCGGGTTTACAGGCATTCGGGTTTGCAGACTGCTGTGTTCACAGGCAGCCGGGTTTGCAGGCAACCGGGTTTGCAGGCAGGTGGGTTTACAGGCAGCCGGGTTTGCATGCAGCCGGGTTTACAGGCAGCCGGGTTTTCAGACTGCTGTGTTTACAGGCAGCCGGGTTTGCAGGCAGCCGGGTTTGCAGACTGTTGGGTTTGCAGGCAGCCGGGTTTACATGCATTCGGGTTTGCAGCCAGCCGGGTTTACAGGCAGCCGGGTTTACAGGCAGCCTTGTTTACAGGCAGCTTGCCTTACAGGCACCCGAGTTTGCAGGCAGCTAGGTTTGCAGACTGCTGGATTTGCAGACTGCTGGGTTTGCAGACTGCTGGGTTTACAGGCAGCCGGGTTTACAGGCAGCCGGGGTTACATGCAGTCGGGTTTGCAGCCAGCCGGGTTTACAGGCATTCGGGTTTGCAGACTGCTGTGTTCACAGGCAGCCGGGTTTGCAGGCAGCCGGGTTCGCAGACTGCTGTGTTCACAGGCAGCCGGGTTCGCAGGCAACCGGGTTTGCAGCAAGCTGGGTTTGCAGGCAGCCGGGTTTGCAGGCAGCCGGGTTTGCAGGCAGCCGGGTTTACACACAGCCGCGTTTGCAGACTGCTGTGTTTACATGCAGTCGGGTTAGCAGCCAGCCGGGTTTACAGGCAGCCGGGTCTATAGGCAGCCTTGTTTACAGGCAGCCTTGTTTACAGGCAGCCTGGCTTACAGGCACCCGGGTTTGCAGGCAGCTGGGTTTGCAGACTGCTGGATTTGCAGACTGATGGGTTTGCAGGTAGCTGGGTTTACAGGCAGCCGGGTTTACAGGAAACCGGGTTTGGAGGCAGCTGGGTTTGTAGGAAGCCGGGTTTTCAGGCAGCCGGGTTTACAGGCAGCCGGGTTTGCAGGCAGCCGGGTTTGCAGGCAGCCGGGTTTGCAAAATGCTGGGTTTGCATGCAGCCGGGTTTGCAGACTGCTGGGTTTAAAGGCAGCCGGGTTTACAGGCAGCCAGGTTTACAGGCAGCCTTGTTTACAGGCAGCCTGGCTTAAAGACACCAGGGTTTGCAGGCAGCTGGGTTTGCAGACTGCTGGATTTGCAGACTGCTGGGTTTGCAGGTAGCTGGGTTTACAGGCAGCCTTGTTTACAGGCAGCCTGGCTTACAGGCACCCGGGTTTGCAGGCAGCTGGGTTTGCAGACTGCTGGGTTTGCAGACTGCTGGATTTGCAGGTAGCTGGGTTTACAGGCAGCCGGGTTTACAGGCAACCGGGTTTGCAGGCAGCTGGGTTTGCAGGCAGCCGGGTTTGCAGGCAGCCGGGTTTACAGGCAGCCGGGTTTGCAGACTGCTATGTTTACAGGCAGCCGGGTTTGCAGGCAACCGGGTTTGCAGGCAGCTGGGTTTGCAGCAGCCGGGTTTGCAGCAGCCGGGTTTACAGGCAGCCGGGTTTGCACACTGCTGAGTTAACAGGCAGCCGGGTTTGCAGGCAGCCGGGTTTGCAGGCAGCTTTGTTTACAGGCAGCCTGGCTTACAGGCACCCGGGTTTGCAGGCAGCTGGGTTTGCAGGCTGCTGGATTTTCAGACTGCTGGGTTTGCAGACTGCTGGTTTTACAGGCAGCTGGGTTTACAGGCAGCCAGGTTTACAGGCTGCTTTGTTTACAGGCAGCCTGGCTTACAGGCACCCGGGTTTGCAGGCAGCTGGGTTTGCAGACTGCTGGATTTTCAGACTGCTGGGTTTGCAGACTGCTGGTTTTACAGGCAGCTGGGTTTACAGGCAGCCAGGTTTACAGGCAGCCTTGTTTTCAGGCAGCCTGGCTTACAGGCACGCGGGTTTGCGGGCAGCTGGGTTTGCAGACTGCTGGATTTGCAGACTGCTGTGTTTACAGGCAGCCGGGTTTGCAGGCAACCGCGTTTGCAGGCAGCTGGGTTTGCAGGCAGCCGGGTTTGCAGGCAGCTGGGTTTGCAGGCAGCCGGGTTTGCAGGCAGCCGGGTTTGCAGGCAGCCGGGTTTACACACAGCCGGGTTTGCAGACTGCTGTGTTTACATGCAGTCGGGTTTGCAGCTAGCCGGGTTAACAGGCAGCCGGGTCTACAGGCAGCCTTGTTTACAGGCAGCCTGGCTTACAGGCACCCGAGTTTGCAAGCAGCTAGGTTTGCAGACTGCTGGATTTGCAGACTGCTGGGTTTGCAGACTGCTGGTTTTACAGGCAGATGGGTTTACAGGCAGCCAGGTTTACAGGCAGCCTTGTTTTCAGGCAGCCTGGCTTACAGGCACGCGGGTTTGCGGGCAGCTGGGTTTGCAGACTGCTGGATTTGCAGACTGCTGTGTTTACAGGCAGTCGGGTTTGCAGGCAACCGGGTTTGCAGGCAGCTGGGTTTGCAGGTAGCCGGGTTTGCAGGCAGCTGGGTTTGCAGGCAGCCGGGTTTGCAGGCAGCCGGGTTTGCAGGCAGCCGGGTTTACACACAGCCGGGTTGGCAGACTGCTGTGTTTACATGCAGTCGGGTTTGCAGCCAGCCGGGTTAACAGGCAGCCGGGTCTACAGGCAGCCTTGTTTACAGGCAGCCTGGCTTACAGGCACCCGAGTTTGCAGGCAGCTAGGTTTGCAGACTGCTGGATTTGCAGACTGCTGGGTTTGCAGACTGCTGGGTTTACAGGCAGCAGGGTTTACAGGCAGCCAGGTTTACAGGCAGCCTTGTTTACAGGCAGCCTGGCTTACAGGCACCCGGGTTTGCAGGCAGCTGGGTTTGCAGACTGCTGGATTTGCAGATTGCTGTGTTTACAGGCAGCCGGGTTTGCAGGCAGCTGGGTTTGCAGGCAGCTGGGTTTGCAGGCAGCCGGGTTTGCAGGCAGCCGGGTTTACAGGCAGCCGGGTTTACAGGCAGCTTTGTTTACAGGCAGCCTGGCCCACAGGCACCCGGGTTTGCAGGCAGCTGGGTTTGCAGACTGCTGGATTTGCAGATTGCTGTGTTTACAGGCAGCCGGGTTTGCAGGCAGCTGGGTTGGCAGGCAGCTGGGTTTGCAGGCAGCCGGGTTTGCAGGCAGCCGGGTTTGCAGCCAGCCGGGTTTGCAGACTGCTGGGTTTGCAGGCAGCCGGGTTTGCAGGCAGCCGGTTTTACACACAGCCGGGTTTGCAGACTGCTATGTTTACATGCAGTCGGGTTTGCAGCCAGCCGGGTTTACAGGCAGCCGGGTTTACAGGCAGCTTTGTTTACAGGCAGCCTGGCTTACAGGCACCCGGGTTTGCAGGCAGCTGGGTTTGCAGACTGCTGGATTTTCAGACTGCTGGGTTTGCAGACTGCTGGTTTTACAGGCAGCCGGGTTTACAGGCAGCCAGGTTTACAGGCAGCCTTGTTTTCAGGCAGCCTGGCTTACAGGCACCCGGGTTTGCAGGCAGCTGGGTTTGCAGACTGCTGGATTTGCAGACTGCTGTGTTTACAGGCAGCCGGGTTTGCAGGCAACCGGGTTTTCAGGCAGCTGGGTTTGCAGGCAGCCGGGTTTGCAGGCAGCCGGGTTTGCAGGCAACCGGGTTTGCAGACTGCTGGGTTTGCAGGCAGCCGGGTTTGCAGGCAGCCGGGTTTACACACAGCCGGGTTTGCAGACTGCTGTGTTTACATGCAGTCGGGTTTGCAGCCAGCCGGGTTTACAGGCAGCCGGGTCTACAGGCAGCCTTGTTTACAGGCAGCCTGGCTTACAGGCACCCGGGTTTGCAGGCAGCCGGGTTTGCAGACTGCTGGGTTTGCAGGCAGCCGGGTTTACATGCAGTCGGGTTTGCAGCCAGCCGGGTTTACAGGCAGCCGGGTTTACAATCAGCCTTGTTTACAGGCAGCCTGGCTTACAGGCACCCGAGTTTGCAGGCAGCTAGGTTTGCAGACTGCTGGATTTGCAGACTGCTGGGTTTGCAGACTGCTGGGTTTACAGGCAGCAGGGTTTACAGGCAGCCAGGTTTACAGGCAGCCTTGTTTACAGGCAGCCTGGCTTACAGGCACCCGGGTTTGCAGGCAGCTGGGTTTGCAGACTGCTGGATTTGCAGATTGCTGTGTTTACAGAGAGCCGGGTTTGCAGGCAGCTGGGTTTGCAGGCAGCCGGGTTTGCAGGCAGCCGGGGTTACACACAGCCGGGTTTGCAGACTGCTGTGTTTACAGGCAGCCGCGTTTACATGCAGTCGGGTTTGCAGCCAGCCGGGTTTACAGGCAGCCGGGTTTACAGGCAGCCTTGTTGACAGCCAGCCTGGCTTACAGGCGCCCGGGTTTGCAAGCAGTTGGATTTGCAGACTGCTGGATTTGCAGACTGCTGGGTTTGCAGACTGCTGGGTTTACAGGCAGCCGGGTTTACAGGCAGCCAGGTTTACAGGCAGCCAGGTTTACAGGCAGCCTTCTTTACAGGCAGTCTGGCTTACAGGCACCCGAGTTTGCAGGCAGCTGGGTTTGCAGACTGCTGGATTTGCAGACTGGTGTGTTTACAGGCAGCCGGGCTTGCAGGCAACCGGGTTTGCAGGTAGCTAGGTTTACAGGCAGCCGGGTTTACAGGCAAACGGGTTTGGAATCAGTCGGGTTTGCAGCCAGCCGGGTTTACAGGCAGCCGGGTCTACAGGCAGCCTTGTTTACAGGCAGCCTGGCTTACAGGCACCCGGGTTTGCAGGCAGCCGGGTTTGCAGACTGCTGGGTTTGCAGGCAGCCGGGTTTACATGCAGTCGGGTTTGCAGCCAGCCGGGTTTACAGGCAGCCGGGTTTACAATCAGCCTTGTTTACAGGCAGCCTGGCTTACAGGCACCCGAGTTTGCAGGCAGCTAGGTTTGCAGACTGCTGGATTTGCAGACTGCTGGGTTTGCAGCCAACCGGGTTTACAGGCAGCTTGGTTTACAGGCAGCCTGGTTTACAGGCAGCCTTGTTTACAGGCAGCCTGGCTTACAGGCACCCGGATTTGCAGGCAGCTTGGTTTGCAGACTGCTGGATTTGCACACTGCTGGGTTTGCAGGTAGGTGGGTTTACAGGCAGCCGGGTTTACAGGCAGCCTTGTTTACAGGCAGCTTGCCTTACAGGCACCCGGGTTTGCAGGCAGCTGGGTTTGCAGACTGCTGGATTTGCAGGCTGCTGGGTTTGCAGGTAGTTGGGTTTACAGGCAGCCGGGTTTACAGGCAGCCGGGGTTACATGCAGTCCGGTTTGCAGCCAGCCGGGTTTACAGGCATTTGGGTTTGCAGACTGCTGTGTTTACAGGCAGCCGGGTTTGCATGCAACCGGGTTTGCAGGCAGGTGGGTTTGCAGGCAGCCGGGTTTGCAGGCAGCCGGGTTTGCTGGCAGCCGGGTTTACAGACTGCGTTGTTTACAGGCAGCCGGGTTTGCAGGCAGCCGGGTTTGCAGACTGCTGGGATTGCAGGCAGCCGGGTTTACATGCAGTCGGGTTTGCAGCCAGCCGGGTTTACAGGCAGCCGGGTTGACAATAAGCCTTGTTTACAGGCAGCCTGGCTTACAGGCACCCGGGTTTGCAGGCAGCTAGGTTTGCAGACTGCTGGATTTGCAGACTGCTGGGTTTGCAGACTGCTGGGTTTACAGGCATCCGGGTTTACAGGCAGCCAGGTTTACAGGCAGCCTTGTTTACAGGCAGCCTGGCTTACAGGCACCCGGGTTTGCAGGCAGCTTGGTTTGCAGACTGCTGGATTTGCAGACTGCTGTGTTTACAGGCAGCCGGGTTTGCAGGCAACCGGGTTTGCAGGCAGCTGGGTTTGCAGGCAGCCGGGTTTGCAGGCAGCCGGGGTTACACACAGCCGGGTTAGCAGACTGCTGTGTTTACAGGCAGCCGGGTTTACATGCAGTCGGGTTTGCAGCTAGCCGGGTTTACAGGCAGCCGGGTTTACAGGCAGCCTCTTTGACAGCCAGCCTGGCTTACAGGCGCCCGGGTTTGCAGGCAGTTGGGTTTGCAGACTGCTGCATTTGCAGACTGCTGGGTTTGCAGACTGCTGGGTTTACAGGCAGCCAGGTTTACAGCCAGCCAGGTTTACAGGCAGCCAGGTTTACAGGCAGCCTTCTTTACAGGCAGCCTGGCTTACAGGCACCCGAGTTTGCAGGCAGCTGGGTTTGCAGACTGCTGGATTTGCAGACTGCTAAGTTTACAGGCAGCCGGGATTGCAGGCAACCGGGTTTGCAGGTAGCTAGGTTTACAGGCAGCCTTCTTTACAGGCAGCCTGGCTTACAGGCACCCGAGTTTTCAGGCAGCCGGGTTTACTCGCAGCTGGGTTTGCAGACTGCTGTGTTTACAGGCAGCCGGGTTTACAGGCAGCCGGGTATGCAAAATGCTGGGTTTGCATGCAGCCGGGTTTACAGGCAGCCGGGTTCGCAGACTGCTGTGTTCACAGGCAGCCGGGTTCGCAGGCAACCGGGTTTGCAGCAAGCTGGGTTTGCAGGCAGCCGGGTTTGCAGGCAGCCGGGTTTGCAGGCAGCCGGGTTTACACACAGCCGCGTTTGCAGACTGCTGTGTTTACATGCAGTCGGGTTAGCAGCCAGCCGGGTTTACAGGCAGCCGGGTCTATAGGCAGCCTTGTTTACCTTCAGCCTTGTTTACAGGCAGCCTGGCTTACAGGCACCCGGGTTTGCAGGCAGCTGGGTTTGCAGACTGCTGGATTTGCAGACTGATGGGTTTGCAGGTAGCTGGGTTTACAGGCAGCCGGGTTTACAGGAAACCGGGTTTGGAGGCAGCTGGGTTTGTAGGAAGCCGGGTTTTCAGGCAGCCGGGTTTACAGGCAGCCGGGTTTGCAGACTGCTGTGTTTACAGGCAGCCGGGTTTGCAGGCAGCCGGGTTTGCAGGCAGCCGGGTTTGCAAAATGCTGGGTTTGCATGCAGCCGGGTTTGCAGACTGCTGGGTTTAAAGGCAGCCGGGTTTACAGGCAGCCAGGTTTACAGGCAGCCTTGTTTACAGGCAGCCTGGCTTAAAGACACCAGGGTTTGCAGGCAGCTGGGTTTGCAGACTGCTGGATTTGCAGACTGCTGGGTTTGCAGGTAGCTGGGTTTACAGGCAGCCTTGTTTACAGGCAGCCTGGCTTACAGGCACCCGGGTTTGCAGGCAGCTGGGTTTGCAGACTGCTGGGTTTGCAGACTGCTGGATTTGCAGGTAGCTGGGTTTACAGGCAGCCGGGTTTACAGGCAACCGGGTTTGCAGGCAGCTGGGTTTGCAGGCAGCTGGGTTTGCAGGCAGCCGGGTTTACAGGCAGCCGGGTTTGCAGACTGCTATGTTTACAGGCAGCCGGGTTTGCAGGCAACCGGGTTTGCAGGCAGCTGGGTTTGCAGCAGCCGGGTTTACAGGCAGCCGGGTTTGCAGACTGCTGTGTTAACAGGCAGCCGGGTTTGCAGGCAGCCGGGTTTGCAGGCAGCCGGGTTTGCAGGCAGCTTTGTTTACAGGCAGCCTGGCTTACAGGCACCCGGGTTTGCAGGCAGCTGGGTTTGCAGACTGCTGGATTTTCAGACTGCTGGGTTTGCAGACTGCTGGTTTTACAGGCAGCTGGGTTTACAGGCAGCCAGGTTTACAGGCAGCTTTGTTTACAGGCAGCCTGGCTTACAGGCACCCGGGTTTGCAGGCAGCTGGGTTTGCAGACTGCTGGATTTTCAGACTGCTGGGTTTGCAGACTGCTGGTTTTACAGGCAGCCGGGTTTACAGGCAGCCAGGTTTACAGGCAGCCTTGTTTTCAGGCAGCCTGGCTTACAGGCACGCGGTTTTGCGGGCAGCTGGGTTTGCAGACTGCTGGATTTGCAGACTGCTGTGTTTACAGGCAGCCGGGTTTGCAGGCAACCGGGTTTGCAGGCAGCTGGGTTTGCAGGCAGCCGGGTTTGCAGGCAGCTGGGTTTGCAGGCAGCCGGGTTTGCAGGCAGCCGGGTTTACACACAGCCGGGTTTGCAGACTGCTGTGTTTACATGCAGTCGGGTTTGCAGCCAGCCGGGTTAACAGGCAGCCGGGTCTACAGGCAGCCTGGCTTACAGGCACCCGAGTTTGCAGGCAGCTAGGTTTGCAGACTGCTGGATTTGCAGACTGCTGGGTTTGCAGACTGCTGGTTTTACAGGCAGATGGGTTTACAGGCAGCCAGGTTTACAGGCAGCCTTGTTTTCAGGCAGCCTGGCTTACAGGCACGCGGGTTTGCGGGCAGCTGGGTTTGCAGACTGCTGGATTTGCAGACTGCTGTGTTTACAGGCAGTCGGGTTTGCAGGCAACCGGGTTTGCAGGCAGCTGGGTTTGCAGGCAGCCGGGTTTGCAGGCAGCTGGGTTTGCAGGCAGCCGGGTTTGCAGGCAGCCGGGTTTGCAGGCAGCCGGGTTTACACACAGCCGGGTTTGCAGACTGCTGTGTTTACATGCAGTCGGGTTTGCAGCCAGCCGGGTTAACAGGCAGCCGGGTCTACAGGCAGCCTTGTTTACAGGCAGCCTGGCTTACAGGCACCCGAGTTTGCAGGCAGCTAGGTTTGCAGACTGCTGGATTTGCAGACTGCTGGGTTTGCAGACTGCTGGGTTTACAGGCAGCAGGGTTTACAGGCAGCCAGGTTTACAGGCAGCCTTGTTTACAGGCAGCCTGGCTTACAGGCACCCGGGTTTGCAGGCAGCTGGGTTTGCAGACTGCTGGATTTGCAGATTGCTGTGTTTACAGGCAGCCGGGTTTGCAGGCAGCTGGGTTTGCAGGCAGCTGGGTTTGCAGGCAGCCGGGTTTGCAGGCAGCCGGGTTTACAGGCAGCCGGGTTTACAGGCAGCTTTGTTTACAGGCAGCCTGGCTTACAGGCACCCGGGTTTGCAGGCAGCTGGGTTTGCAGACTGCTGGATTTTCAGACTGCTGGGTTTGCAGACTGCTGGTTTTACAGGCAGCCGGGTTTACAGGCAGCCAGGTTTACAGGCAGCCTTGTTTTCAGGCAGCCTGGCTTACAGGCACGCGGGTTTGCAGGCAGCTGGGTTTCCAGGCAGCCGTGTTTCCTGGCAGCCGGGTTTACAGGCAGCCGGGTTTGAAGGCAGCCGGGTTTGCAGACTGCTGGGTTTGCAGGCAGCTGGGTTTACATGCAGTCGGGTTTGCAGCCAGCCGGGTTTACAGGCAGCCGGGTTTACAGGCAGCTTTGTTTACAGGCAGCCTGCCTTACAGGCACCCGGGTTTGCAGGCAGCTGGGTTTGTAGACTGCTGGATTTTCAGACTGCTGGGTTTGCAGACTGATGGTTTTACAGGCAGCCGGGTTTAAAGGCAGCCAGATTTACAGGAAGCCTTGTTTACAGGCAGCCTGGCTTACAGGCACCCGGGTTTGCAGGCAGCTGGGTTTGCAGACTGCTGGATTTGCAGATTGCTGTGTTTACAGGCAGCCGGGTTTGCAGGCAGCTGGGTTGGCAGGCAGCTGGGTTTGCAGGCAGCCGGGTTTGCAGGCAGCCGGGTTTGCAGCCAGCCGGGTTTGCAGACTGCTGGGTTTGCAGGCAGCCGGGTTTGCAGGCAGCCGGTTTTACACACAGCCGGGTTTGCAGACTGCTATGTTTACATGCAGTCGGGTTTGCAGCCAGCCGGGTTTACAGGCAGCCGGGTTTACAGGCAGCTTTGTTTACAGGCAGCCTGGTCTACAGGCACCCGGGTTTGCAGGCAGCTGGGTTTGCAGACTGCTGGATTTTCAGACTGCTGGGTTTGCAGACTGCTGGTTTTACAGGCAGCCGGGTTTACAGGCAGCCAGGTTTACAGGCAGCCTTGTTTTCAGGCAGCCTGGCTTACAGGCACCCGGGTTTGCAGGCAGCTGGGTTTGCAGACTGCTGGATTTGCAGACTGCTGTGTTTACAGGCAGCCGGGTTTGCAGGCAACCGCGTTTTCAGGCAGCTGGGTTTGCAGGCAGCCGGGTTTGCAGGCAGCCGGGTTTGCAGGCAACCGGGTTTGCAGACTGCTGGGTTTGCAGGCAGCCGGGTTTGCAGGCAGCCGGGTTTACACACAGCCGGGTTTGCAGACTGCTGTGTTTACATGCAGTCGGGTTTGCAGCCAGCCGGGTTTACAGGCAGCCGGGTCTACAGGCAGCCTTGTTTACAGACAGCCTGGCTTACAGGCACCCGGGTTTGCAGGCAGCCGGGTTTGCAGACTGCTGGGTTTGCAGGCAGCCGGGTTTACATGCAGTCGGGTTTGCAGCCAGCCGGGTTTACAGGCAGCCGGGTTTACAATCAGCCTTGTTTACAGGCAGCCTGGCTTACAGGCACCCGAGTTTGCAGGCAGCTAGATTTGCAGACTGCTGGATTTGCAGACTGCTGGGTTTGCAGACTGCTGGGTTTACAGGCAGCAGGGTTTACAGGCAGCCAGGTTTACAGGCAGCCTTGTTTACAGGCAGCCTGGCTTACAGGCACCCGGGTTTGCAGGCAGCTGGGTTTGCAGACTGCTGGATTTGCAGATTGCTGTGTTTACAGAGAGCCGGGTTTGCAGGCAGCTGGGTTTGCAGGCAGCCGGGTTTGCAGGCAGCCGGGGTTACACACAGCCGGGTTTGCAGACTGCTGTGTTTACAGGCAGCCGCGTTTACATGCAGTCGGGTTTGCAGCCAGCCGGGTTTACAGGCAGCCGGGTTTACAGGCAGCCTTGTTGACAGCCAGCCTGGCTTACAGGCGCCCGGGTTTGCAAGCAGTTGGATTTGCAGACTGCTGGATTTGCAGACTGCTGGGTTTGCAGACTGCTGGGTTTACAGGCAGCCGGGTTTACAGGCAGCCAGGTTTACAGGCAGCCAGGTTTACAGGCAGCCTTCTTTACAGGCAGTCTGGCTTACAGGCACCCGAGTTTGCAGGCAGCTGGGTTTGCAGACTGCTGGATTTGCAGACTGCTGTGTTTACAGGCAGCCGGGCTTGCAGGCAACCGGGTTTGCAGGTAGCTAGGTTTACAGGCAGCCGGGTTTACAGGCAAACGGGTTTGGAGGCAGCTGGGTTTGCAGGCAGCCGGGTTTTCAGGCGGCTGGGTTTACAGGCAGCTGGGTTTGCAGACTGCTGGATTTGCAGGTAGCTGGGTTTAAAGGCAGCCGGGTTTACAGGCAACCGGGTTTGCAAGCAGCCGGGTTTACATTCAGTCGGGTTTGCAGCCAACCGGGTTTACAGGCAGCTGGGTTTACAGGCAGCCTGGTTTACAGGCAGCCTTGTTTACAGGCAGCCTGGCTTACAGGCACCCGGATTTGCAGGCAGCTTGGTTTGCAGACTGCTGGATTTGCACACTGCTGGGTTTGCAGGTAGGTGGGTCTACAGGCAGCTGGGTTTACAGGCAACTGGCTTTGCAGGCATCTGGGTTTGCAGGCAGCCGGGTTTGCAGGCAGCCGGGTTTACAGGCAGCCGGGTTTGCAGGCTGCTGTGTTTACAGGCAGCCGGGTTTGCATGCAGCCGGGTTTACAGGCAGCCGGGTATACAGGCAGCCGGGTTTAGAGGCAGCCGGGTTTGCAGAATGCTGGGTTTGCATGCAGCCCGGTTTGCAGACTGCTGGGTTTACAGGCAGCCGGTTTTACAGGCAGCCAGGTTTACAGGCAGCCGGGTTTGCAGACTGCTGTGTTTACAGGCAGCCGGGTTTGCAGGCAGCCGGGTTTACAGGCAGCCTGGTTTACAGGCAGCCGGGTTTAGAGGCAGTCGGGTTTGCAGAATGCTAGGTTTGCATGCAGCCGGGTTTGCAGACTGCTGGGTTTACAGGCAGCCGGGTTTAAAGGCCGCCAGGTTTACAGGCAGCCTTGTTTACAGGCAGCCTGGCTTACAGGCAGCCGGGTTTGCAGGCAGCTGGGTTTGCAGACTGCTGGATTTGCAGACTGCTGTGTTTACAGGCAGCCGGGTTTACCGGCAGCCTTGTTTACAGGCAGCCTGACTTACAGGCACCCGGGTTTGCAGGCAGATGGGTTTGCAAACTGCTGGATTTGCAGACTGCTGGGTTTGCAGGTAGCTGGGGTTACAGGCAGCCGGGTTTACAGGCATTTGGGTTTGCAGGCAGCTGGGTTTGCAGGCAGCCGGGTTTACAGGCAGCCGGGTTTGCAGGCAGCTAGCTTTACAGGCAGCCGGGTTTGCAGGCAGCCGGGTTTACAGGTAACCGCGTTTGCAGGCAGCTGGGTTTGCAGGCAGCCATGTTTGCAGGCAGCCGGATTTACAGGCAGCCGGGTTTGCAGACTGCTGTGTTTACAGGCAGCCGGGTTTGCAGGCAACCGGGTTTGCAGGCAGCTGGGTTTGCAGGCAGCCAGGTTTACAGGCACCCGGGTTTGCAGGCAGCTGGGTTTGCAGACTGCTGGATTTGCAGACTGCTGGGTTTGGAGGTAGCTGGCTTTACAGGCAGCCGGGTTTACAGGCAGACGGGTTTGCAGGCAGCCGGGTTTGCAGACTGCTGGATTTGCAGACTGCTGGGTTTGCAGGTAGCTGGCTCTACAGACAGCCGGGTTTACAGGCAGACGGGTTTGCAGGCAGCTGGGTTTGCAGACTGCTGGATTTGCAGACTGCTGGGTTTGCAGGTAGCTGGCTTTACAGGCAGCCGGGTTTACAGGCAGACGGGTTTGCAGGCAGCCGGGTTTGCAGCCAACCGGGTTTACAGGCAGCCGGGTTTACAGGCAGCCTTGTTTACAGGCAGCCTGGTTTACAGGCACCCGGGTTTGCAGGCAGCGGGGTTTGCAGACTGCTGGATTTGCAGACTGCTGGGTTTGCAGACAGCCGGGTTTACATGCAGCCGGGTTTGCAGCCAGCCAGGTTTACAGGCACCCGGGTTTGCAGGCAGCTGGGTTTGCAGACTGCTGGATTTGCAGACTGCTGGGTTTGGAGGTAGCTGAATTAACAGGCAGCCGGGTTTACAGGCAAGCGGGTTTGCAGGCAGCTGGGTTTGCAGGCAGCCGGGTTTGCAGGCAGCCAGGTTTGCAGGCAGCCGGGTTTACAGGCAGCCGGGTTTGCAGACTGCTGTGTTTACAGGCAGCCGGGTTTGCAGGCAGCCAGGTTTGTAGACTGCTGGGTTTGCAGGCAGCCGGGTTTACATGCAGTCGGGTTTGCAGCCAGCCGGGTTAACAGGCAGCCGGGTTTACATGCAACCGGGTTTGCAGGCAGCTGGGTTTGCAGACTGCTGGATTTGCAGACTGCTGGGTTTGCAGGTAGCTGGCTTTACAGGCAGCCGGGTTTGCATGCAGCCGGGTTTACAGGCAGCCGGGGTTACAGGCAGCCAGGTTTAGAGGCAGCCGGGTTTGCAGAATGCTGGGTTTGCACGCAACCCGGTTTGCAGACTGCAGGGTTTACAGGCAGCCGGTTTTACAGGCAGCCAGGTTTACAATCAGCCTTGTTTACAGGCAGCCTGGTTTACAGGCACCCGGGTTTGCAGGCAGCGGGGTTTGCAGACTGCTGGGTTTGGAGGTAGCTGGCTTTACAGGCAGCCGGGTTTACAGGCAGACGGGTTTGCAGGCAGCCGGGTTTGCAGACTGCTGGATTTGCAGACTGCTGGGTTTTCAGGTAGCTGGCTCTACAGGCAGCCGGGTTTACAGGCAGACGGGTTTGCAGGCAGCTGGGTTTGCAGACTGCTGGATTTGCAGACTGCTGGGTTTGCAGGTAGCTGGCTTTACAGGCAGCCGGGTTTACAGGCAGACGGGTTTGCAGGCAGCCGGGTTTGCAGCCAACCGGCTTTACAGGCAGCCGGGTTTACAGGCAGCCTTGTTTACAGGCAGCCTGGTTTACAGGCACCCGGGTTTGCAGGCAGCGGGGTTTGCAGACTGCTGGATTTGCAGACTGCTGGGTTTGCAGACAGCCGGGTTTACATGCAGCCGGGTTTGTAGCCAGCCAGGTTTACAGGCACCCGGGTTTGCAGGCAGCTGGGTTTGCAGACTGCTGGATTTGCAGACTGCTGGGTTTGGAGGTAGCTGAATTAACAGGCAGCCGGGTTTACAGGCAGCCGGGTTTACAGGCAAGCGGGTTTGCAGGCAGCTGGATTTGCAGCCAGCCGGGTTTGCAGGCAGCCAGGTTTGTAGACTGCTGGGTTTGCAGGCAGCCGGGTTTACATGCAGTCGGGTTTGCAGCCAGCCGGGTTAACAGGCAGCCGGGTTTACAGGCAACCGGGTTTGCAGGCAGCTGGGTTTGCAGACTGCTGGATTTGCAGACTGCTGGGTTTGCAGGTAGCTGGCTTTACAGGCAGCCGGGTTTGCATGCAGCCGGGTTTACAGGCAGCCGGGGTTACAGGCAGCCAGGTTTAGAGGCAGCCGGGTTTGCAGAATGCTTGGTTTGCACGCAGCCCGGTTTGCAGACTGCTGGGTTTACAGGCAGCCGGTTTTACAGGCAGCCAGGTTTACAATCAGCCTTGTTTACAGGCAGCCTGGCTTACAAGCAAACGGGTTTGCAGGCAGCTGGGTTTGCAGGCAGCCGGGTTTGCAGGCAGCCAGGTTTGCAGGCAGCCGGGTTTACAGGCAGCCGGGTTTGCAGACTGCTGTGTTTACAGGCAGCCGGGTTTGCAGGCAGCCAGGTTTGTAGACTGCTGGGTTTGCAGGCAGCCGGGTTTACATGCAGTCGGGTTTGCAGCCAGCCGGGTTAACAGGCAGCCGGGTTTACAGGCAACCGGGTTTGCAGGCAGCTGGGTTTGCAGACTGCTGGATTTGCAGACTGCTGGGTTTGCAGGTAGCTGGCTTTACAGGCAGCCGGGTTTAAATGCAGTTGGGTTTGCAGTCAACCGGGTTTACAGGCAGCCGCGTTTACAGGCAGCCTTGTTTACAGGCAGCCTGCTTTACAGGCACCCGGGTTTTTAGGCAGCTGGGTTTGCAGACTGCTGGATTTGCAGACTGCTGGGTTTGCAGGCAGCCGGGTTTACATGCAGCCGGGTTTGCAGCCTGCCAGGTTTACAGGCACCCGGGTTTGCAGGCAGCTGGGTTTGCGAACTGCTAGATTTGCAGACTGCTGGGTTTGCAGGTGGCTGAATTAACAGGCAGCCTGGTTTACAGGTAGCCGGGTTTACAGGCAACCGGGTTTGGAGCCAGCTGGGTTTGCAGGCAGCTGGGTTTGCAGGCAGCCGTGTTTACAGGCAGCCGGGTTTGCAGGTAGCTGAATTTACAGGCAGCCGGGTTTACAGGGAGCCGGGTTTACAGGCAACCGGGTTTAGAGCCAGCTGGGTTTGCAGGCAGCCGGGTTTGCAGGCAGCCGGGTTTACAGGCAGCCGGGTTAACAGGCTGCTGTGTTTACAGGCAGCCGGGTTTGCATGCAGCCGGGTTTACAGGCAGCCAGGTTTGCAGGCAGCCAGGTTTACAGGCAGCCGGGTTTGCAGACTACTGTGTTTACAGGCAGCCGGGTTTGCAGGCAGCCAGGTTTACAATCAGCCTTGTTTACAGGCAGCCTGGGTTACAGGCAAACGGGTTTGCAGGCAGCCGGGTTTGCAGGCAGCCAGGTTTGCAGGCAGCCAGGTTTACAGGCAGCCGGGTTTGCAGACTGCTGTGTTTACAGGCAGCCGGGTTTGCAGGCAACCGGGCTTGCAGGCAGCTGGGTTCGCAGGCAGCCGGCTTTGCAGGCAGCCGGGTTTACAGGCAGCCGGGTTTCCAGGCAGCCGGGTTTGCAGACTGCTGTGTTTACAGGCAGCCGGGTTTGCAGGCAGCCGGGTTTGTAGACTGCTGGGTTTGCAGGCAGCCGGGTTTACATGCAGTCGGGTTTGCAGCCAGCCGGGTTAACAGGCAGCCGGGTTTACAGGCAACCGGGTTTGCAGGCAGCTGGGTTTGTAGACTGCTGGATTTGCAGACTGCTGGGTTTGCAGACTGCTGGGTTTGCAGGCAGCCGGGTTTACAGGCAGCGGGGTTTGCAGCCAGCCAGGTTTACAGGCACCCGGGTTTGCAGGCAGCTGGGTTTGCGAACTGCTAGATTTGCAGACTGCTGGGTTTGCAGGTGGCTGAATTAACAGGAAGCCGGGTTTACAGGCAGCCGGGTTTACAGGCAACCGGGTTTGGAGGCAGCTGGGTTTGTAGGAAGCCGGGTTTTCAGGCAGCCGGGTTTACAGGCAGCCGAGTTTGCAGACTGCTGTGTTTACAGGCAGCCGGGTTTGCAGGCAGCCGGGTTTGCAGGCAGCCGGGTTTGCAAAATGCTGGGTTTGCATGCAGCCGGGTTTGCAGACTGCTGGGTTTAAAGGCAGCCGGGTTTACAGGCAGCCAGGTTTACAGGCAGCCTTGTTTACAGGCAGCCTGGCTTAAAGACACCAGGGTTTGCAGGCAGCTGGGTTTGCAGACTGCTGGATTTGCAGACTGCTGGGTTTGCAGGTAGCTGGGTTTACAGGCAGCCTTGTTTACAGGCAGCCTGGCTTACAGGCACCCGGGTTTGCAGGCAGCTGGGTTTGCAGACTGCTGGGTTTGCAGACTGCTGGATTTGCAGGTAGCTGGGTTTACAGGCAGCCGGGTTTACAGGCAACCGGGTTTGCAGGCAGCTGGGTTTGCAGGCAGCCGGGTTTGCAGGCAGCCGGGTTTACAGGCAGCCGGGTTTGCAGACTGCTGTGTTTACAGGCAGCCGGGTTTGCAGGCAACCGGGTTTGCAGGCAGCTGGGTTTGCAGCAGCCGGGTTTGCAGCAGCCGGGTTTACAGGCAGCCGGGTTTGCAGACTGCTGTGTTAACAGGCAGCCGGGTTTGCAGGCAGCCGGGTTTGCAGACTGCTGGGTTTGCAGGCAGCCGGGTTTACATGCAGTCGGGTTTGCAGCCAGCCGGGTTTACAGGCAGCCGGGTTTACAAGCAGCTTTGTTTACAGGCAGCCTGGCTTACAGGCACCCGGGTTTGCAGGCAGCTGGATTTGCAGACTGCTGGATTTTCAGACTGCTGGGTTTGCAGACTGCTGGTTTTACAGGCAGCTGGGTGTACAGGCAGCCAGGTTTACAGGCAGCCTTGTTTTCAGGCAGCCTGGCTTACAGGCACCCGGGTTTGCGGGCAGCTGGGTTTGCAGACTGCTGGATTTGCAGACTGCTGTGTTTACAGGCAGCCGGGTTTGCAGGCAACCGGGTTTGCAGGCAGCTGGGTTTGCAGGCAGCCGGGTTTGCAGGCAGCTGGGTTTGCAGGCAGCCGGGTTTGCAGGCAGCCGGGTTTGTAGGCAGCCGGGTTTACACACAGCCGGGTTTGCAGACTGCTGTGTTTACATGCAGTCGGGTTTGCAGCCAGCCGGGTTAACAGGCAGCCGGGTCTACAGGCAGCCTTGTTTACAGGCAGCCTGGCTTACAGTCACCCGAGTTTGCAGGCAGCTAGGTTTGCAGACTGCTGGATTTGCAGACTGCTGGGTTTGCAGACTGCTGGGTTTACAGGCAGCAGGGTTTACAGGCAGCCGGGTTTGCAGACTGCTGGGTTTGCAGGCAGCTGGGTTTGCAGACTGCTGGATTTTCAGACTGCTGGGTTCGCAGACTGCTGGTTTTACAGGCAGCCAGGTTTACAGGCAGCCAGGTTTACAGGCAGCCTTGTTTTCAGGCAGCCTGGCTTACAGGCACCCGGGTTTGCAGGCAGCTGGGTTTGCAGACTGCTGGATTTTCAGACTGCTGGGTTTGCAGACTGCTGGATTTACAGGCAGCTGGGTGTACAGGCAGCTGGGTGTACAGGCAGCCAGGTTTACAGGCAGCCTTGTTTTCAGGCAGCCTGGCTTACAGGCACCCTGGTTTGCGGGCAGCTGGGTTTGCAGACTGCTGGATTTGCAGACTGCTGGGTTTGCAGACTGCTGGTTTTACAGGCAGCTGGGTGTACAGGCAGCCAGGTTTACAGGCAGCCTTGTTTTCAGGCAGCCTGGCTTACAGGCACCCGGGTTTGCGGGCAGCTGGGTTTGCAGACTGCTGGATTTGCAGACTGCTGTGTTTACAGGCAGCCGGGTTTGCAGGCAACCGGGTTTGCAGGCAGCCGGGTTTGCAGGCAGCTGGGTTTGCAGGCAGCTGGGTTTGCAGGCAGCCGGGTTTGTAGGCAGCCGGGTTTACAGGCAGCCGGGTTTACAGGCAGCTTTGTTTACAGGCAGCCTGGCTTACAGGCACCCGGGTTTGCAGGCAGCTGGGTTTGCAGGCAGCCGGGTTTGCAGGCAGCCGGGTTTACAGGCAGCCGGGTTTACAGGCAGCCTTGTTTACAGGCAGCCTGGCTTACAGGCACCCGGGTTTACAGACTGCTGTGTTTACAGGCAGCCGGGTTTGAAGGCAGCCGGGTTTGCAGACTGCTGGGTTTGCAGGCAGCTGGGTTTACATGCAGTCGGGTTTGCAGCCAGCCGGGTTTACAGGCAGCCAGGTTTACAGGCAGCCTTGTTTACAGGCAGCCTGGCTTACAGGCACCCGGGTTTGCAGGCAGCTGGGTTTGCAGACTGCTGGATTTGCAGATTGCTGTGTTTACAGGCAGCCGGGTTTGCAGACAGCTGGGTTGGCAGGCAGCTGGGTTTGCAGGCAGCCGGGTTTGCAGGCAGCCGGGTTTACAGGCAGCTTTGTTTACAGGCAGCCTGGCTTACAGGCACCCGGGTTTGCAGGCAGCTGGGTTTGCAGACTGCTGGATTTTCAGACTGCTGGGTTTGCAGACTGCTGGTTTTACAGGCAGCCGGGTTTACAGGCAGCCAGGTTTACAGGCAGCCTTGTTTTCAGGCAGCCTGGCTTACAGGCACCCGGGTTTGCAGGCAGCTGGGTTTGCAGACTGCTGGATTTTCAGACTGCTGGGTTTGCAGACTGCTGGTTTTACAGGCAGCTGGGTGTACAGGCAGCCAGGTTTACAGGCAGCCTTGTTTTCAGGCAGCCTGGCTTACAGGCACCCGGGTTTGCGGGCAGCTAGGTTTGCAGACTGCTGGATTTGCAGACTGCTGGGTTTGCAGACTGCTGGTTTTACAGGCAGCTGGGTGTACAGGCAGCCAGGTTTACAGGCAGCCTTGTTTTCAGGCAGCCTGGCTTACAGGCACCCGGGTTTGCGGGCAGCTGGGTTTGCAGACTGCTGGATTTGCAGACTGCTGTGTTTACAGGCAGCCGGGTTTGCAGGCAACCGGGTTTGCAGGCAGCCGGGTTTGCAGGCAGCTGAGTTTGCAGGCAGCTGGGTTTGCAGGCAGCCGGGTTTGCAGGCAGCCGGGTTTACAGGCAGCCGGGTTTACAGGCAGCTTTGTTTACAGGCAGCCTGGCTTACAGGCACCCGGGTTTGCAGGCAGCTGGGTTTGCAGACTGCTGGATTTTCAGACTGCTGGGTTTGCAGACTGCTGGTTTTACAGGCAGCCGGGTTTACAGGCAGCCAGGTTTACAGGCAGCCTTGTTTTCAGGCAGCCTGGCTTACAGGCACCCGGGTTTGCAGGCAGCTGGGTTTGCAGGCAGCCGGGTTTGCTGGCAGCCGGGTTTACAGACTGCTGTGTTTACAGGCAGCCGGGTTTGAAGGCAGCCGGGTTTGCAGACTGCTGGGTTTGCAGGCAGCTGGGTTTACATGCAGTCGGGTTTGCAGCCAGCCGGGTTTACAGGCAGCCGGGTTTACAGGCAGCTTTGTTTACAGGCAGCCTGGCTTACAGGCACCCGGGTTTGCAGGCAGCTGGGTTTGCAGACTGCTGGATTTTCAGACTGCTGGGTTTGCAGACTGATGGTTTTACAGGCAGCCGGGTTTACAGGCAGCCAGGTTTACAGGAAGCCTTGTTTACAGGCAGCCTGGCTTACAGGCACCCGGGTTTGCAGGCAGCTGGGTTTGCAGACTGCTGGATTTGCAGATTGCTGTGTTTACAGGCAGCTGGGTTTGCAGACAGCTGGGTTGGCAGGCAGCTGGGTTTGCAGGCAGCCGGGTTTGCAGGCAGCCGGGTTTGCAGCCAGCCGGGTTTGCAGACTGCTGGGTTTGCAGGCAGCCGGTTTTGCAGGCAGCCGGTTTTACACACAGCCGGGTTTGCAGACTGCTGGGTTTACATGCAGTCGGGTTTGCAGCCAGCCGGGTTTACATGCAGCCGGGTTTACAGGCAGCTTTGTTTACAGGCAGCCTGGCTTACAGGCACCCGGGTTTGCAGGCAGCTGGGTTTGCAGACTGCTGGATTTTCAGACTGCTGGGTTTGCAGACTGCTGGTTTTACAGGCAGCCGGGTTTACAGGCAGCCAGGTTTACAGGCATCCTTGTTTTCAGGCAGCCTGGCTTACAGGCACCCGGGTTTGCAGGCAGCTGGGTTTGCAGACTGCTGGATTTGCAGACTGCTGTGTTTACAGGCAGCCGGGTTTGCAGGCAACCGGGTTTTCAGGCAGCTGGGTTTGCAGGCAGCCGGGTTTGCAGGCAGCCGGGTTTGCAGGCAACCGGGTTTGCAGGCAACCGGGTTTGCAGACTGCTGGGTTTGCAGGCAGCCGGGTTTGCAGGCAGCCGGGTTTACACACAGCCGGGTTTGCAGACTGCTGTGTTAACATGCAGTCGGGTTTGCAGCCAGCCGGGTTTACAGGCAGCCGGGTCTACAGGCAGCCTTGTTTACAGGCAGCCTGGCTTACAGGCACCCGGGTTTGCAGGCAGCCGGGTTTGCAGACTGCTGGGTTTGCAGACTGCTGGGTTTGCAGACTGCTGGGTTTACAGGCAGCAGGGTTTACAGGCAGCCAGGTTTACAGGCAGCCTTGTTTACAGGCAGCCTGGCTTACAGGCACCCGGGTTTGCAGGCAGCTGGGTTTGCAGACTGCTGGATTTGCAGATTGCTGTGTTTACAGAGAGCCGGGTTTGCAGGCAGCTGGGTTTGCAGGCAGCCGGGTTTGCAGGCTGCCGCGTTTCCAGGCTGCTGGGTTACCAGCCAGCTGGGTTACCAGGCTGCCGGGTTACCAAGCAGCTGGGTTACCAGGCTGCCGGGTTTGCAGGCTGCCGGGTTTCCAGGCAGCTGGGTTACCAGGGTGCTGGGTTTACAGACTGCCGGGTTTGCAGGCAGCTGGGTTACGAGGCTGCCGGGTATTCAGGCTACCGGGTTACCAGCCAGCTGGGTTACCAGGCTGCCGGGTTTGCAGGCTGCCGGGTTTCCGGGTTACCAGTCTGCGGGGTTTCCAGGCTGCTGGGTTACCAGCCAGCTGGGTTACCAGGCTGCTGGGTTACCAAGCAGCTGGGTTATCAGGCTGCCGGGTTTGCAGGCTGCCGGGTTTCGGGTTTCCAGGCTGCTGGGTTACCAGGCTGCCGGGTTTCCAGGCAGCTGGGTTACCAGGCTGCCGGGTTTCCAGGCTGCTGGGTTACCAGCCAGCTGGGTTACCAGGCTGCTGGGTTACCAAGCAGCTGGGTTATCAGGCTGCCGGGTTTGCAGGCTGCCGGGTTTCGGGTTTCCAGGCTGCTGGGTTACCAGGCTGCCGGGTTTCCAGGCAGCTGGGTTACCAGGCTGCCGGGTTTCCAGGCTGCCGGGTTTCAAGGTTGCCCGGTTACCAGGCTGCCGAGTTTCCAGGCTGCCGGGTTTGCAGGCTGCCGGGTTTCCAGGCTGCCGGGTTTCCAGGCGGCTGGGTTACCAGGCTGCTGGGTTTCCAGGCAGCTGGGTTACCAGGGTGCCGGGTTTACAGACTGCCGGGTTTCCAGGCTGCCGGGTTTCCAGGCAGCTGTGTTACCAGGGTGCTGGGTTTACAGACTGCCGGGTTTGCAGGCAGCTGGGTTACGAGGCTGCCGGGTATCCAGGCTACCGGGTTTCCAGGCAGCTGGGTTACCAGGGTGCCGGGTTTACAGACTGCCGGGTTTGCAGCCTGCTGGGTTACCAGGCAGCTGGGTTTCCAGGCTGCCGCGTTTCCAGGCTGCTGGGTTACCAGCCAGCTGGGTTACCAGGCTGCCGGGTTACCAAGCAGCTGGGTTACCAGGCTGCCGGGTTTGCAGGCTGCCGGGTTTGCAGGCTGCCGGGTTTCCGGGTTACCAGTCTGCGGGGTTTCCAGGCTGCTGGGTTACCAGCCAGCTGGGTTACCAGGCTGCCGGGTTACCAAGCAGCTGGGTTATCAGGCTGCCGGGTTTGCAGGCTGCCGGGTTTCGGGTTTCCAGGCTGCTGGGTTACCAGGCTGCCGGGTTTCCAGGCAGCTGGGTTACCAGGCTGCCGGGTTTCCAGGCTGCCGGGTTTCAAGGTTGCCCGGTTACCAGGCTGCCGAGTTTCCAGGCTGCCGGGTTTGCAGGCTGCCGGGTTTCCAGGCTGCCGGGTTTCCAGGCAGCTGGGTTATCAGGGTGCCGGGTTTACAGACTGCCGGGTTTGCAGCCTGCTGGGTTACCAGGCAGCTGGGTTATCAGCCTGCTGGGTTTCCAGGCTGCCGCGTTTCCAGGCTGCTGGGTTACCAGGCTGCCGAGTTACCAAGCAGCTGGGTTACCAGGCTGCCGGGTTTGCAGGCTGCCGGGTTTCCACGTTACCAGTCTGCGGGGTTTCCCGGCTGCTGGGTTACCAGCCAGCTCGGTTACCAGGCTGCCGGGTTACCAAGCAGCTGGGTTACCAGGCTGCCGGGTTACCAAGCAGCTGGGTTACAAGGCTGCCGAGTTTGCAGGCTGCCGGGTTTCCAGGCTGCTGGGTTACCAGGCTGCCGGGTTTCCAGGCAGCTGAGTTACCAGGCTGCCGGGTTTCCAGACTGCCGGGTTTCTAGGTTGCCCGGTTACCAGGCTGCCGGGTTTACAGGCTGCCGGGTTTGCAGGCAGCTGGGTTACCAGGCTGCCGGGTTTTCAGGCAGCTGGGTTACCAGGCAGCTGGGTTACCAGGCTGCCGGGTTTGCAGGCTGCCGAGTTTCCAGGCTACCGGGTTTCCAGGCTGCTGGGTTACCAGCCAGCTGGGTTTCCAGGCAGCTGGGTTTCCAGGCTGCTGGGTTACCAGGCTGCCGGGTTTACAGGCTGCCGGGTATGCAGGCAGCTGGGTTACCAGGCAGCTGGGTTACCAGGCTGCCGGGTTTACATGCTGCCGGGTTTGCAGGCATCTGGGTTTGCAGGCTGCCGGGTTTGCAGGCAGCTGGGTTTCCAGGCAGCTGGTTTACCAGGCAGCTGGGTTTCCAGGCTGCTGGGTTTCCAGGCTGCTGGGTTAAAAGGCAGATGGGTTACAAGGATGCCGGGTTTGCAGGCTGCTGGGTTAACAGGCTGCCGAATTTCCGGGTGTCCAGGCTGCTGGGTTACCAGGCTGCCTGGTTACCAGGCTGCTGGGTTTCCAGGCGTCCAGGTTTCCAGGCTGCTGGGTTACCAGGCTGCCGGGTTTCCAGGCTGCCGGGTTTCCAGGCTGCTGTTTTTCCAGGCAGCTGGGTTACCAGGCTGCCGGGTTACCAGGCAGCTGGGTTACCAGGCTGCCGGGTATGCTGCCAGGTTTCCGGGTTACCAGGCTGCTGGGTTACCAGGCTGCCAGGTTTTCAGGCAGCTGGGTTACCAGGCTGCCGGGTTTCCAGGCTGCCGGGTTTGCAGGCAGCTGGGTTACCAGGCTGCCGGGTTTCCAGGCTGCCGGGTTTCCAGGCAGCTGGCTTACCAGTGTGCCGGGTTTGCAGGCTGCTGGGTTACCAGGCTGCCGGGTTTGCAGGCAGCTGGGTTACCAGGGTGCCGGGTTTACAGACTGCCGGGTTTGCAGCCTGCTGGGTTACCAGGCAGCTGGGTTATCAGCCTGCTGGGTTTCCAGGCTGCCGGGTTTCCAGGCAGCTGGGTTACCAGGCTGCCGGGTTTGCAGGCTGCCGGGTTTCCAAGCTACCGGGTTTCCAGGCCGCTGGGTTACCAGGCAGCTGGGTTATCAGGCTGCCGGGTTTCCAGGCTGCCGGGTTTCTAGGTTGCCTGGTTACCAGGCTCCAGGTTTGCAGGCTGCCGGGTTTGCAGGCAGCTGGGTTACCAGGCTGCCGGGTTTCCAGGCAGCTGGGTTACCAGGCAGCTGGTTTACCAGGCTGCCGGGTTTGCAGGCTGCCGGGTTTCCAGGCTACCGGGTTTCCAGGCTGCTGGGTTACCAGCCAGCTGGGTTTCCAGGCAGCTGGGTTTCCAGGCTGCTGGGTTACCAGGCTGCCGGGTTTCCAGGCTGCCGGGTATGCAGGCAGCTGGGTTTGCAGGCTGCCGGGTTTGCAGGCAGCTGGGTTTCCAGGCAGCTGGTTTACCAGGCAGCTGGGTTTCCAGGCTGCTGGGTTTCCAGGCTGCTGGGTTAAAAGGCAGATGGGTTACAAGGATGCCGGGTTTGCAGGCTGCTGGGTTAACAGGCTGCCGAATTTCCGGGTGTCCAGGCTGCTGGGTTACCAGGCTGCCGGGTTACCAGGCTGCTGGGTTTCCAGGCTTCCAGGTTTCCAGGCTGCTGGGTTACCAGGCTGCCGGGTTTCCAGGCTGCCGGGTTTCCAGGCTGCTGGGTTTCCAGGCAGCTGGGTTACCAGGCTGCCGGGTTACCAGGCAGCTGGGTTACCATGCTGCCGGGTATGCTGCCAGGTTTCCGGGTTACCAGGCTGCTGGGTTACCAGGCTGCCAGGTTTTCAGGCAGCTGGGTTACCAGGCTGCCGGGTTTCCAGGCTGCCGGGTTTGCAGGCAGCTAAGTTACCAGGCTGCCGGGTTTCCAGGCTGCCGGCTTTCCAGGCTGCTGGGTTACATGGCTGCCGGGTTTCCAGGCAGCTGGGTTACCAGGCTGCCGGGTTGCCAGGCTGCCGGGTTTCTAGGTTGCCCGGTAACCAGGCTCTAGGGTTTCCAGGCAGCTGGGTTACCAGGCAGCTGAGTTACCAGGCTGCCGGGTTTGCAGGCTGCCGGGTTTGCAGGCTGCCGGGTTTCCAGGCTACCGGGTTTCCAGGCTGCTGGGTTACCAGGCAGCTTTGTTACCAGGCTGCCGGGTTTGCAGAAAGCTGGGTTACCAGGATTTCGGGTTTACAGACTGCCGGGTTTGCAGGCAGCTTGTTTACCAGGCTTTCGGATTACCAGGCTGCCGGGTTTCCAGGCTGCCGGGTTTGCAGGCAGCTGGCTTACCAGGGTGCTGGGTTTGCAGGCTGCTGGGTTACCAGGCTGCCGTGTTTCCAGGCAGCTGGGTTACCCGGGTGCCGGGTTTACAGACTGTCGGGTTTGCAGCCTGCTGGGTTACCAGGCAGCTGGGTTATCAGCCTGCTGGGTTACCAGGCTGCCGCGTTTCCAGGCTGCTGGGTTACCAGTCCGCGGGGTTTCCAGGCTGCTGGGTTACCAGCCAGCTGGGTTACCAGGCTGCCGGGTTACCAAGCAGCTGGGTTACCAGGCTGCCGGGTTTGCAGGCTGCCGTGTTTCCGGGTTACCAGTCTGAGGGGTTTCCAGGCTGCTGGATTACCAGGCAGCTGGGTTACCAGGCTGCCGGGTTTGCAGGCTGCCGGGTTTCTAGGTTGCCTGGTTACGAGGCTGCCGGGTTTGCAGGCTGCCGGGTTTGCAGGCAGCTGGGTTACCAGGGTGCCGGGTTTCCAGGCAGCTGGGTTACCAGGCAGCTGGGTTACCAGGCTGCCGGGTTTGCAGGCTGCCGGGTTTCCAGGCTACCGGGTTTCCAGGCTGCTGGGTTACCAGCCAGCTGGGTTACCAGGCTGCCGGGTTTGCAGGCTGCCGGTTTTCCGGGTTACCAGTCTGCGGGGTTTCCAGGCTGCTGGGTTACCAGCCAGCTGGGTTACCAGGCTGCCGGGTTACCAAGCAGCTGGGTCATCAGGCTGCCGGGTTTGCAGGCTGCCGGGTTTCGGGTTTCCAGGCTGCTGGGTTACCAGGCTGCCGGGTTTCCAGGCAGCTGGGTTACCAGGCTGCCGGGTTTCCAGGCTGCCGGGTTTAAAGGTTGCACGGTTATCAGCTTGACGAGTTCCAAGGATGCCGGGTTTGCAGGCTGCCGGGTTTCCAGGCTGCCGCGTTTCCAGGCAGCTGGGTTACCAGGGTGCCGGGTTTACAGACTGCCGGGTTTGCAGCCTGCTGGGTTACCAGGCAGCTGGGTTATCAGCCTGCTGGGTTTCCTGGCTGCCGCATTTCCAGGCTGCTGGGTTACCAGTCTGCGGGGTTTCCAGGCTGCTGGGTTACCAGGCTGCCGGGTTACCAAGCAGCTGGGTTACCAGGCTGTCGGGTTTGCAGGCTGGCGGGTTTCCGGGTTACCAGTCTGCGGGGTTTCCAGGCTGCTGGGTTACCAGCCAGCTGGGTTACCAGGCTGCCGGGTTACCAAGCAGCTGGGTTACCAGGCTGCCGGGTTTGCAGGCTGCCGGGTTTCCAGGCTGCTGGGTTACCAGGATTCCGGGTTTCCAGGCAGCTGGGTTACCAGGCTGCCGGGTTTCCAGGCTGCCGGGTTTCTAGGTTGCCCGGTTACCAGGCTGCCGGGTTTACAGGCTGCCGGGATTGCAGGCAGCTGGGTTACCAGGCTGCCGGGTTTCCAGGCAGCTGGGTTACCAGGCAGCTGGGTTACCAGGCTGCCGGGTTTCCAGGCTGCCGGGTTTCCAGGCTTCTGGGTTTCCAGGCTGCTGGGTTTCCAGGCTGCTGGGTTACCAGGCAGCTGGGTTACCAGGCTGCCGGGTGTGCAGGCTGCTGGGTTAACAGGCTGCCGAATTTCCGGGTGTCCAGGCTGCTGGGTTACCAGGCTGCCGGGTTACCAGGCTGCTGGGTTTCCAGGCTTCCGGGTTTCCAGGCTGCTGGGTTACCAGGCTGCCGGGTTTCCAGGCTGCCGGGTTTCCAGGCTGCTGGGTTTCCAGGCAGCTGGGTTACCAGGCTGCCGGGTTACCAGGCAGCTGGGTTACCAGGCTGCCGGGTATGCTGCCAGGTTTCCGGGTTACCAGGCAGCTGGGTTACCAGGCAGCTGGGTTACCAGGCAGCTGGGTTACCAGGCAGCTGGGTTACCAGGCTGCCGGGTATGCTGCCGGGTTTTCGGGTTACCAGGCTGCCGGGTTTCTAGGCTGCCGGGTTTCCAGGTAGCTGGATTTCCAGGCAGCTGGGTTTTCAGACTGCTGGGTTACCAGGCAGCTGGGTTACCAGGCTGCCGGGTTTCCGGGTTACCAAGCAGCTGGGTTACCAGGCTGCTGGGTTTCCAGGCTGCCGGGTTTCCAGGCAGCTAGGTTACCATGCTGCTGGGTTTGCAAGCTGCCGGGTTCCAGCAGCCTAGAAAAACGGCAGCCTAGAAACCCGGCAGCCGCTGCCGGGTTTCCAGGCAGCTGGGTTACCAGGGTGCCGGGTTTCCACGCTGCCGTGTTTCCGTGTTGCCAGGCTGCTGGGTCTCCAGGCTGCCGGGTTTCCAGGCTGCTGGGTTTCCAGGCAGCTGAGTTACCAGGCTGCCGGGTTACCAGGCAGCTGGGTTACCAGGCAGCTGGGTTACCAGGCTGCCGCGTTTGCAAGCTGCTGGGTTAACAGGCTGCCGAATTTCCGGGTGTCCGGGCTGCTGGGTTACCAGGCTGCCGGGTTACCAGGCTGCTGGGTTTCCAGGCTAACGGGTTTCCAGGCTGCTGGGTTACCAGGCTGCCGGGTTTCCAGGCTGCCGGGTTTCCAGGCTGCTGGGTCTCCAAGCAGCTGGGTTACCAGGCTGCCGGGTTACCAGGCAGCTGGGTTACCAGGCTGCCGGGTATTCTGCCGGGTTTCCGGGTTACCAGGCTGCCGGGTTTCTAGGCTGCCGGGTTTCCAGGTAGCTGGGTTTCCAGGTAGCTGGGTTTCCAGGCAGCTGGGTTTTCAGACTGCTGGGTTACCAGGCAGCTGGGTTACCAGGCTGCCGGGTTTCCGGGTTACCAAGCAGCTGGGTTACCAGGCTGCTGGGTTTCCAGGCTGCCGGCTTTCCAGGCAGCTGGGTTACCATGCTGCTGGGTTTGCAAGCTGCCGGGTTCCAGCAGCCTGGAAAAACGGCAGCCTAGAAACCCGGCAGCCGCTGCCAGGTTACCAGGCAGCTGGGGGACCAGGCTGCCGGGTTTCCAGGCTGCCGGTTTTCCAGGCTGCCGGGTTTCCAGGCAGCTGGGTTACCAGGGTGCCGGGTTTCCACGCTGCCGTGTTTCAGGCTGCTGGGTTACCAGGCTGCCGGGTTTCCAGGCTGCCGGGTTCCCAGGCTGCCGGGTTTCCAGGCTGCTAGGTTACAAGGCAGCTGGGTTAAAAGGCTGCCGGGTTTCCAGGCTGCCGGTTTTCCAGGCTGCCGGGTTTCCAGGCAGCTGGGTTACCATGGTGCCGGGTTTACAGACTGCCGGGTTTGCAGGCAGCTGGGTTACCAGGCTGCCGGGTTTCCAGGCTGCCGCGTTTCCAGGCAGCTGGGTTACCAGGGTGCCGGGTTTACAGACTGCCGGGTTTGCAGGCAGCTGGGTTACCAGGCTGCCGGGTTACCAGGCATCTGGGTTACCAGGCTGCCGGGTTACCAGGCTGCCGGGTTTCCAGGCTGCCGGGTTTCCACGCTGCCGTGTTTCCACGCTGCTGGGTTACTAGGCTGCCGGGTTTCCAGGCTGCCAGGTTCCCAGGCTGCCGGGTTTCCAGGCTGCTGGGTTACCAGGCTGCCGGGTTTCCAGGCAGCTATGTTACCAGGCTGCCGGGTTTCCAGGCTGTCGGGTTACCAGGCTGCCGGGTTTGCAGGATGCCGGGTTTGCAGGCACCTGGGTTACCAGGCTGCCGGGTTTCCAGGCTGCCGGGTTTCCAGGCGGCTGGGTTACCAGGCTGCTGGGTTTCCAGGCAGCTGGGTTACCAGGGTGCCGGGTTTACAGACTGCCGGGTTTCCAGGCTACCGGGTTTCCAGGCAGCTGGGTTACCAGGGTGCTGGGTTTACAGACTGCCGGGTTTGCAGGCAGCTGGGTTACCAGGCTGCCGGGTATCCAGGCTACCGGGTTTCCAGGCAGCTGGGTTACCAGGGTGCCGGGTTTACAGACTGCCGGGTTTGCAGGCAGCTGGGTTACCAGGCTGCCAGTTTACCAGGCAGCTGGGTTACCAGGCTGCCGGGTTACCAGGCTGCCGGGTTTCCAGGCTGCCGGGTTTCCACGCTGCCGTGTTTCCAGGCTACTGGGTTACCAGGCTGCCGGGTTTCCAGGCTGCCGGGTTCCCAGGCTGCCTGGTTTCCAGGCTGCTGGGCTACCAGGCTGCGAGTTTTCCAGGCAGCTATGTTACCAGGCTGACGGGTTCCCAGGCTGTTGGGTTTCCAAGCTGTCGGGTTCGCAGGCAGCTACGTTTCCAGGCAGCTGGTTTACCAGGCAGGTGGGTTACCAGCCTGCTGGGTCTCCGGGCAGCTGGGTTACCAGGCTACCGGGTTACCAGGCAGCTGGGTTACCAGGCTGCCGGGTATGCTGCCGGGTTTCCGGGTTACCAGGCTGCCGGGTTTCTAGGCTGCCGGGTTTCCAGGTAGCTGGGTTTGCAGGCAGCTGGGTTTTCAGACTGCTGGGTTACCAGGCAGCTGGGTTACCAGGCTGCCGGGTTTCTGGGTTACCAAGCAGCTGGGTTACCAGGCTGCTGGGTTTCCAGGCTGCCGGGTTTCCAGGCAGCTGGGTTACCATGCTGCTGGGTTTGCAAGCTGCCGGGTTGCAGCAGCCTGGAAAAAAGGCAGCCTAGAAACCCGGCAGGCGCTGCCAGGTTACCAGGCAGCTGGGTTACCAGGCTGCCGGGTTTTCAGGCTGCCGCTTTTCCAGTCTGCCGGGTTTCCAGGCAGCTGGGTTACCAGGGTGCCGCGTTTCCGTGTTGCCAGGCTGCTGGGTCTCCAGGCTGCCGGGTTTCCAGGCTGCCGGGTTTCCAGGCTGCTGGGTTTCCAGGCAGCTGAGTTACCAGGCTGCCGGGTTACCAGGCAGCTGGGTTACCAGGCAGCTGGGTTACCAGGCTGCCGCGTTTGCGAGCTGCTGGGTTAACAGGCTGCCGAATTTCCGGGTGTCTAGGCTGCTGGGTTACCAGGCTGCCGGGTTACCAGGCTGCTGGGTTTCCAGGCTAACGGGTTTCCAGGCTGCTGGGTTACCAAGCTGCCGGGTTTCCAGGCTGCCGGGTTTCCAGGCTGCTGGGTCTCCAGGCAGCTGGGTGACCAGGCTGCCGGGTTACCAGGCAGCTGGGTTACCAGGCTGCCGGGTTACCAGGCAGCTGGGTTACCAGGCTGCCGGGTATGCTGCCGGGATTCCGGGTTACCAGGCTGCCGGGTTTCTAGGCTGCCGGGTTTCCAGGTAGCTGGGTTTCCAGGCAGCTGGGTTTTCAGACTGCTGGGTTACCAGGCAGCTGGGTTACCAGGCTGCCGGGTTTCCGGGTTACCAAGCAGCTGGGTTACCAGGCTGCTGGGTTTCCAGGCTGCCGGCTTTCCAGGCAGCTGGGTTACCATGCTGCTGGGTTTGCAAGCTGCCGGGTTCCAGCAGCCTGGAAAAACGGCAGCCTAGAAACCCGGCAGCCGCTGCCAGGTTACCAGGCAGCTGGGTTACCAGGCTGCCGGGTTTCCAGGCTGCCGGTTTTCCAGGCTGCCGGGTTTCCAGGCAGCTGGGTTACCAGGGTGCCGGGTTTCCACGCTGCCGTGTTTCCAGGCTGCTGGGTTACCAGGCTGTCTGGTTTCCAGGCTGCTGGGTTACCAGGCTGCGAGTTTTCCAGGCAGCTATGTTACCAGGCTGACGGGTTCCCAGGCAGCTGGGTTACCAGGGTGCCGGGTTTCCACGCTGCCGTGTTTCCAGGCTGCTGGGTTACCAGGCTGCCGGGTTTCCAGGCTGCCGGGTTCCCAGGCTGCCGGGTTTCCAGGCTGCTAGGTTACCAGGCAGCTGGGTTAAAAGGCTGCCGGGTTTCCAGGCTGCTGAGTTTCCAGGCTGCCGGGTTTGCAGGCAGCTGAGTTACCAGGGTGCCGGGTTTACAGACTGCCGGGTTTGCAGGCAGCTGGGTTACCAGGCTGCCGGGTTTACAGGCTGCCGGGTTTCCAGGCTGCGGAGTTTCCAGGCTGCCGGGTTTGCAGGCAGCTTGGTTACCAGGCTGCCGGGTTTCCAGGCAGCTGGGTTACCAGGCTGCCGGGTTTCCAGGCTGTCGGGTTACCACGCTGCCGGGTTTGCAGGCTGCCGGGTTTGCAGGCAGCTGCGTTTCCAGGCAGCTGGTTTACCAGGCAGCTGGGTTTCCAGGCTGCTGGGTTACCAGGCAGCTGGGTTACCAGGGTGCCGGGTTTACAGACTGCCGCGTTTGCAGGCAGCTGGGTTACCAGGCTGCCAGGTTTACAGGCTGCCGGGTTTCCAGGCTGCCGAGTTTCCAGGCTGCCGGGTTTGCAGGCAGCTGAGTTACCAGGGTGCCGGGTTTACAGACTGCCGGGTTTGCAGGCAGCTGGGTTTCCAGGCTGCCGGGCTTACAGGCTGCCGGGTTTCCAGGCTGTGGAGTTTCCAGGCTGCGGAGTTTCCAGGCTGCCGGGTTTCCAGGCAGCTGGGTTACCAGGGTGCCGGGTTTACAGACTGCCGGGTTTGCAGGCAGCTGGGTTACCAGGCTGCCGGGTTACCAGGCTGCCGGGTTTCCAGGCGGCTGGGTTACCAGGCTGCCGGGTTTCCAGGCTGCTGGGTTACCAGGCTGCCGGGTTTACAGGCTGCTGGGTTACCAGGCTGCCAGGTTTCCAGGCAGCTACGTTACCAGGCTGCCGGGTTTCCAGGCTGTTGGGTTTCCAGTCTGCCGGGTTTGCAGGCAGCTTGGTTTCCAGGCAGCTGGTTTACCAGGCAGCTGGGTTACCAGCCTGCTGGGTTAGCAGGCAGCTGGGTTATCAGCCTGCTGGGTTTCCAGGCTGCCGCGTTTCCAGGCTGCCGCGTTTCCAGGCTGCTGGGTTACCAGTCTGCGGGGTTTCCAGGCTGCTGGGTTACCAGACAGCTGGAATACCAGGCTGCCGGGTTACCAAGCAGCTGGGTTACCAGGCTGCCAGGTTTGCAGGCTTCCCGGTTTCTGGGTTTCCAGGCTGCTGGGTTACCAGGCTGCCGGGTTTCCAGGCAGCTGGGTTACCAGGCTGCCGGTTTCCAGGCTGTCGGGTTTCTAGGTTGCCCGGTTACCAGACTGCCGGGTTTCCAGGCAGCTGGGTTACCAGGCAGCTGGGTTACCAGGCTGCCGGGTTTGCAGGCTGCCGGGTTTCCAGGCTACCGGGTTTCCAGGCTGCTGGGTTACCAGGCAGCTTTGTTACCAGGCTGCCGGGTTTGCAGGCAGCTGGGTTACAAGGATTTCGGGTTTACAGACTGCCGGGTTTGCAGGCAGCTGGTTTACCAGGCTTTCGGATTACCAGGCTGCCGGGTTTCCAGGCTGCCGCGTTTGCAGGCAGCTGGGTTACTAGGCTGCCGGGTTTCCAGGCTGCCGGGTTTCCAGGCAGCTGGCTTAACAGGGTGGCGGGTTTGCAGGCTGCTGGGTTACCAGGGTGCCGGGTTTACAGACTGCCGGGTTTCCAGGCTGCTGGGTTACCAGGCAGCTGGGTTACCAGGCTGCCGGGTTTGCAGGCTGCCGGGTTTCCAGGCTACCGGGTTTCCAGGCTGCAGGGTTACCAGGCAGCTTTGTTACCAGGCTGCCGGGTTGGCAGGCAGCTGGGTTACCAGGATTTCGGGTTTACAGACTGCCGGGTTTGCAGGCAGCTGGTTTACCAGGCA